>BROF01002372.1:36135-74428 GCA_024346535.1 Eptatretus burgeri
CACACGCCTTATGGGGATGGGGAGGGCTGCACACGCCTGATCGGGATGGGGAGGGCTGCACACGCCTTATGGGGATGGGGAGGGCTGCACACGCCTGATCGGGATAGGGAGGGTTTTGGCTACGAAGTTGGAGGAAGTCAGTAATGCATGTGTGATGTTGGCCTTGGATGCCATAGGCAAAGAGTTTGGAGAGTAAGGCAGGACGCCTGACTTCATCAAAAGCACACGAGACCGTGGCCGGCAAACGTATTCACCGCCGACCAATAATGCCACATTCCAATGAATTATGTAGAAACAATTTTTCCAAATAAACTTATTTTATTGATAACTAAAACACTTATCGTTGAGGGATGTTTCATATCAGGAATACCTGCAAAAAACATGTACAAATCAAAATTCACTGGTTGTAAAAGTATTCAGACCCCTGAGGTCAGTACAAGTTGGAAGCACCTTTTTGCAGCAATGACCACTATGGGTCTTTTTGGGAAGGTCTGTACCAGCCTTGCACAGTGAGATGGTGAAATCTTTACCCATTCTTCACGTGAAAATTGCTCTAGTTCTGCCAGGTTTGATAGGGATCTTCGATGGACTGCAATCTTCAAGTCTCGCCATAAATGTTTTTGAGTTCAAGTCAAGACTTTGACTGGGACACTCAAGAACATTTATTTTCTTCTTATTCAGCCACTCCAGTGTGGCTTTAACTTTGTGCTTCGGATCATTGTCCTGCTGAAATGTGAATCTACTTCTCAGTTTAAGATTCATGGCTGTCGCAAGCAGGTTTTCATCAAGGATTCTCCTGGACTTTGCACCGTCCATTGTCCCTTCTATCCTGGCAAGCTTGCCAGTCCCTGCTGATGAAAATCAGCCCAATAACATGATGCTGCCACCACCATGTTTAAGTGTAGGGATGGTGTCGACTGGGTGATTGCAGTGTTTAGCTTGCGCCAGACATAATGCTTTGAATTTAGACCAAAAAGTTCACTCCTCAAATCAAAAAGACCAAAACGCCAATTCACTCCACCTCCTTAAATCTACTTCTTCCAAACTCCTCACCTGTTATACCCTCTCCTTGCCCCTCCCATCTTGTTCTCATCTGACCTCCTCTTTTACACCTATTCACTGTCATCTGCTTTGCTTTCAGCTCCTCCTCTGGTGTCCCAAACTGTGTGGTGTTCTTGCATCTGTGGGCTCCATTCTAACCGAACAGATATCTCGCTCTCTCTCAATCAGTATATTGTTAACATCTCAAACATGCCCTTTCTTACCTCTCGTCACACCTCCCCCTCTTCCCAACACCTCAAATCTTGTCCCTCGCCCTGCCTGCTCCCTTCTTCACCATACCACCACCAAGTCTCATCCTTCCCCTCTCCCCTCGCTCTCCTGCACCATGGTGGTGCCTGCTCTCATCGTCTCCCTCCCTCTCAAAGCTTCCCTCTCACAGCAACCTGCACTCTCTCCCCCCTCACCATTCTCAAAAACTCCCCCCTTACCCTAATCCATCAACTCTCCCTTCTCACCCGTCTTCCTCCAATCTCCCCCTTTATTCTCGCGAAAAGTTGCACCCCCTCACATCCACAAAGCTACCTCCTCCCCCTGCCCTCTTCCAACTCATTCCTCCACCTTGACATTTCCAAACGATGCACCACAACTTGATCTCTCCGACATCCTCCCCAGAATCCAGTCCATACCGGTGCTGAAAAGTGTGGGGGCAAGTACACACCCTTGACAAACTCCAGTAACTACTGGAAATAAGTCAGAGATTATATCACGTCTCGCAGCACTCTCAGTGCCAGAGAATAGTTCAGATATCAGATTGATCAGGTTTGGTGGCACACCACGAAGAACAAGAATCCTCCAGAGGGAATCCCGATTCACTGAATCAAATGCTTTACAGAGATCAATATAGGCAGCAAGAAGCCCCTGCCGAAACTGTCGTCTGCGTTCGGCGAGGACACGAAGAGTAAGGATACGGTCAATCGTTGGCCACTGGCGTAATTCCTGACTGCTCTGGACGCTGGTGCTCAAGCAGATCGTGGCGAACCCTATGAAGAATTATCCGAGCAAAGACCTTGCCCGGCACTGAGAGCAGCGTGACCCCTCGGTAGTTGTTGCAGTCTTGGTCACCCTTCCCTTTCCAGAGAGGGGCAACAAGGCCCCTCTTCCAGTCAATTGGGATGATGCCTGTGTTCCAGGCAGAGCACAAAACTGCATGCAACGACACGAGTGCAGCATTTCCACCAGCCTTGAGAAGTTCGGCATGGATGCCACAGATCCCTGGAGTTTTACCCCATTTCAACCGGTTCACCACAGTCTGTGTTTCCACAAATGAAGGTGGACTACAGTTGATTGGAGGGTCAGTAATAGGAAGAGTAACACCCCTGACATCAAACTCGACAGCTGGTGGATCAGCCTGGTGCAGCCACTCAAAGTAACCGGCCCAGCGGGCCTTCACTTCAGACTCCTGTCAAGAGCCTACCACATTCTGCTCCAACCGCACTACACTGAGGGACGGGCATGGAGGAACACCATGCGCGAATTCCCCTGAAAGCAGGACGAGAATCACTTGACCACAGGTGATGCTCTACCCCCTCACAGATTCCTCGCACACAGGCCTCCTTGTCCACGCTTATTGCACGAATAGTTTTACGCCTCAGCTCCTTCAACAGCTCAGCTCTGCCATTCAGCCTGGCCCTGCAATTTTGGTCAATGGTATCTAGTGTCCCTTGAGAGAAATTCTTCTTTGCCCTACGGTGAGTTCCAAGACATCCACCGGCAACAACAAGGACGGTGGTCTTGAAGGCACTCCACAACTCTTCAGGATCCCCCAAAGCACCCAGACACCCTCCCCCCCCCCCCGCCCCACCCCCAAATCTTCACTCAGCCTGTTCGGAAACTCCTCAGCTACCTTCTCATCCTTGAGCTTGCCAACATTCTGCCTAGGCTGGGATGGTACCATTCTCCTGGATTTTAGCTGCAACTTCGAAGTTGCTACAACAAGCCTGTGGTCAGTATTGAGGAACTGAGCACTCTGGTAGACCCTGCAGTTCTGGATCATCCTCCAGCAACCATTAACAAGCACATGGTCAATCTCCTTTGCCACGCCACCAGCGTTGGAATACCAAGTCCAGCGATGAGCCTGTGGGCGCTGAAACCATGAACCAGCCACCCTAAGTCCATGACTTCTTGCAAAGTCAAGGAACTTAGTGCTATTCTGGTTCACATTTCCAGACACATGGGGACCAACACAAGTGTCATAACCATCCACATCAGTTCGTTGATTCATTGAAATCCCCCAAGACCAGAAGAGTATCTCGCCTGGGGCACTGATCAACCACATACTCGAGCGTGGCATAGAATGCATCCTTCATGGTGAGATCACTCTCCTCAGTCGGAGCATATACAGAGGACCAGGGAAATGACACCTAAGGAGTGACGAATCCTTAGTCGCATAATGCGCTCATTGACCGGTGTTACCTCAATTATCATTGTCGTCAGATTATTGGACACAGCTACAGCAACTCCTTGGGCATGGTAACCATCAGAGTGACCTGACCAATCGTAGGTGTAAGCACCCGCCATGATCTCGCCGCAATCTGCTCTCCGAACCTCAGAGAGTGCTGCAATACCGATGTCCAAATGCTTGAGTTCAGATAACAGAGACAGGTGATCCCGTTTAGGGATAGGAAATTCCAGGCGCCCACCTGAAGGCACCGCCTCAGGTTAACCCAAGGAGACGAGACCACTGTCTAGTGGACGTCACCGCAGCACCACCCCAACACACACTGCCGCAATCTGACCCAGGAAGGCTACTCCATGGTTTCCCTCCTATCATCAATGATTGGGGGTCCCAAAGGCTTTGCCCCAATCCTGTCATCCATTGAGTGCAGCTGTGAATCGTCATCATCGCCTTGTGTCATCGTCGTCATCATCACCCTGTGAAGGGCAGCTGCACGCAGGTACTCCCACGGAGCGGGTTTTCAGATTTTTTTTTTGTGCTTTTCGTACTTTTTGCGCAATGAAGGTTTTTATGGTGGCTGGAGTGCAAATCCTGCCACCAACCTCCCTAATAGGAAGTTCATCGTCTCCCCTCCCTCTCAAAGCTGAGAGGTTGCCAAAACATACACGGTGCCACTGACAATAATCTGACAACCTCAAGGTCTGACAATAAGCAGACATAATCTGCTTAACAGAAACTTTCCTCCTTCAAGATGTCTCTGACTCCTTGGTATCTCTCCCCAGTTACGCACTCTTCCAGTATTACAGACTCGAGCCTCGTCCTGGTAGCGGAGTTGCTCTCTTCATCATAAACTCTATTCCTCATTCTCCATGCACTGCCCTCATTACCCTACACCCCCAGGAATACCTCTGGCTACGACTTCCCCTCTGCTCCCACGTCTTGTATATCGTGTTATGGATTTCAGAATCTGATCCGACTATTGCATAAAAACATTTGGGTCCTCAGACAGTTATTTCCCTAAATGCATGTCCAGGATAGACCTATCCCCATGTCTGGTGGAATTCTAACTTCAATGCGTTGAGAAGGGTAAAGAATAGATTCCTTTTCTGATGGAATGGCCTTTTTCTCTTTACGACAGACACATTCATGCACGTGAGATAGCCGTTAGCCCAACGGAGGCTCGTCTAACCCTTTTCCATCATGACAGACTGGCTCGGAAGTGAACGATTCATTTACACCATGGACTTACCTGATATTTGATTAAGCACACCACGGGCTTTTCCTGAACAGTTATTCTGACGGTCAAATGCGGCTGTGGATCATTTACCTCACCCACCTGTTTCCATCGACGTTGGCGTCCACCTTTTCCCAGACGATTGACACCCCATTCAGTAGCTCTTTTTCGTATCGGGCTGAACATTGAGGTGATAATTGTTGACGACGTTTTATGAGCGCTTCACGTTCTCACTCGGTAATCCTGGCAAATGGCTGCTTTCTGCCATTCGTCCAGTCGCCGTTGCAGTGCCGTTACAATGATCGCAAGATTGGTGGTTTTGTCATGTGCAACGATGCGCCAATAGGCAAGGTGGATTTTGCTGAAGTCTGCGCCAACAGCACAGACTTGCAACAGCCTTGCAGCTGTCCATTGGTTGTGGCTCCTGGTGGCTCCTGACGGTGGGTGATGGTTGGATCATTAATGCCGGTTCTGCTTGAGACCTGCTCTTGGCGTACCTGATTCTTGGCATCCCTGGTTCCTGGGGGTGATGACGTTACGTCAATTGGTGTTCGAGCTTGGTTTGCGAGTGGGTGCACGGCAAGGCAGGGCGTTGGCAACGGCCAAGGCACGCTCACACATTTTGGGACGTTTTATTTGACGCACGACGACTTCCACCTTGGTGAGTGAGACAGATTTCTCTCCCCCCCCCCCCCCCCGAATGATCTGCTGGGTACCCATGTCTCGTGTGTAATTGTTAAGTAAGGCATAGTGATAAGCATCTGCTCTTTGTCTGTTTCTCTATCAATGCCTGTTGAATTCTTTATTTGTTTGAGATTATTTTGATTGATTTGAATTTACTTATTTTCACCACAAGGAAATAAAAAGTTCTTTTTATTTATTTTTTCCTTATTAATTTCCTTGAGGTTTCAACCTGTCCGTGCTTGTCCTTTCCTTCCATTGATTCAGCATTGTCCGAACCTAGACAGACTGGGAGATAATTACCAAACTAATTGACCTGTCACAGTCGGCACGCACCAGCGGTAAATGTTCGGTCCCCCTAATTAACATTTAATCAAGATGAGATTGGTGCTTTGCCGAGGGTGCGCTCCCCGTTCAGGAAGCCACGTGACCTATAGATAAACAGCAAAATCAGACGGTGGACACTAACTCGTGGTTAACCGATTGGCGTTCGTGGTTGTAAAGCAACCCACTGTACCACGAAGTTTTATTGTGAGTGGTGGCCCCAGGTCCGGCTCTTCCGAGGAGAAACAGGGATTACCTCCCTCATAATACACTCGGTAACCATGGCCGTAACAATATATATGTGTGCTGCACCGTCCACCAAACTGATTATTCCGTTTACATCTCGCTCACTGAAAACATGGACCAACTTCTATCCTCTCATCTGAACTCTCACTTCCTCATATGTGGTTACTTCAAATTGTCATCATGCCAGTTGGCTGGGTGTGGGTACCTCTCTCACCTGCCATGGCACTTCAGCAAAGGACTTCTGCAACTTCTTGGGACTGACACAATCTGTCAACTTCCCAACTCGGCTATCAACCAATGGTACTCCATCTCTTCCAGATTTGGTTTTCACCAATTTTTCTGCAAATATCTGCTGTTCTTCCTTTGCTCCAATCGGTTCATCTGACCATATGCTTGTCCAAGTAGACATCTCTGGCTATTATTGGAGAACCACTTCATTCAACAGCGTCGAGTCTGGCATTTCAATCAGGATGACTGGCAGGGGCTTGAAGCAGCCATCAAACTTCTGGACTGGTCTCCAATTTCTATTTTCTCTGACATCAACTCATCCTGGGAATTATTTCAAAGATGTTTGCCCTTTCTCATACACAGGTTTATCCCATCTCGTCTTCAGTTGTCCTACCTTTGCTCCCGCCCATGGTACACTGAAGCTTGTGGCGAGATAGTTGTCCGAAAACAACTTGCCTTCGCCTCATGAAAGGCAAATCCAACTGAAGACAATCTCAGTTCCTTCCACAAAACTTGGAACAAGTGTGTGTACCCTCAGGAGAGCCAGGAAACAACATCTTTCTAATCTCATGTCTGAACTCTGAAACCTGTCTCACTCTTCTAAATCCTGGTGGCATCTAGTTACATCTGATTCTGATGTATGCTCCCCCTCCATCCCCTCCCTTACCTCAAATGGCTGCACAGCTAACAATGCATGTGAAAAGGCTGAATGCCTAAACTCTGTGTTTGCTTCTAAATCTTGTGTCCCAAACCCATCGCGCATCGCATTCTGTACCCACCTTACCCAGTCGCACCCAGCTGTTCCTGGACTTTGTCTCTTTTTTTCTCAACAAGGTGGAGAGAGTTTGCTGTCAAACCTCAACTCTGATTCTGCAACCGGTCCAGACGACATCTGCCCACGTGTCCTAAAAACCTGCTCTGCTGCTTTTGCTCACCCTCTTTCTGTTCTATTCACCCTCTCATTTACTCAAGGTCATCTGCCATTTGCTTAGCAATCAGCAAACATTACCGTTCTGCATAAAAAGGTGCAAAAACAGATCCTTGCAACTGCAGACCAATCAACGTTCTCCCAATCATCAGCAAGGTTATGGAATCCATCATCGCTTCCAATATTAAATCCTTCCTCTTCTCCAATCAGCCTGCCATCCTTCCGAGGTCGGCAAAATGAGTACCAGCTTGCTGGGATGACCGAGTCATTCAAGTATCCTGCGTCAGAGTGGCGATCTGTCTAGGATTGTGCCCAATAGCCAAGGAGACTGCTTCGGCAGCACCAACGCTCTGTACAGAGTATGGTCCAATGGACTGGACTGGACTCTTCTCCAATGGCCTGATTTCCGATCATCATTTTTGATTCAGACCAGGTCACTCCACCCTGGATATGCTGCTTCTGCCCTCCCAACAATGGATGGAGTCCTTGATGCCAGACATAAGATGAGAGCTATCTCCCGAGACATATCGCGTGCTTTCGATACGGTCTGGCACCCCACTCTTCTCACCAAACTCTTACCATGGTATCCAAGGCCATCTCCACTCATGGTTCGCAGACTTCCACTCCTGTCGCAGTCAATGTGTGGTTCTTAATGGAATTCTCTTATCCCCTCTTCCTGTCCATGCTGGAGTTCCTCAAGGCAGTGTTCTAGACCCATTGCTTTTTCTTGTTTTCATCAATGATCTCTCCGACTCTGGAAAATCCTCTTTATCTTTTTGCTGATGACTCCAGCCTCTGCCGTACCATCTGTCGTCCCTCAGATCGGCAAGCAGCAGCTTCTTCACTCTCTGCAGATCTGGATAAAATCACAAGCTGGTCCAACACGTAGAACATGTCTTGCAATCCTGACAAATCTCACATTCTCACTATGTCTCTCCGAAAGGACCACCTGGAAAACCTCCCATCTACTTTCTCAACAATCCTCTTGAAGAGGTCCTTTCATTCAAGCTTTTGGGTCTTACTATCTGCCATGATCTTTCCTGGGAAAGCCACATTTCCAAGCTGGCCACCAAAGCCAGTTGCCGATTGGGCATCCTCTATCGAGAAAAGTCCTTCCGTGGCAGACCTGAGCTCCTTACCACATATAAAGCTTTTATCCACAGTTTTATGGGGTACTGCTCTTCTCTCTGGGCTGGTGCTCCCACCTCACTCCTTTCTTGGCTTCATGCTGTGGAAACCAAGGCATTTGGATCACTGGTATCTTCCACGGTGAGGCTGAGTCTTTGGGCCTTTCACTCTATCACCGCAGGCAGGTCGGTGGTCTTTCTGTCTTGTACTGTCTCCTCATTGGCCTCACCCCCCATTACCCTGTGATATGTCCCCCCCCCGGCTCTGTGATCTGTCTCCCCCCCCACCCCCATATTCCCGCAGGGTGCTCATGGTCTACCAGCAACCCCCTTCTGCTGGTGAAACTATCAAAATTAAGAATTACTGCTCACCTTCACTCTTTCATTCCTCTTTTTTTTTCCCACCTCTGGAACAAACTCCCACACTCTCTTCAATCCCACTCTTCCCTCCAGGTCTTCAAAACAGCTGTTCACCACCGTCTCCTATCTTCCCCCATTGAAAACCATTATCTTTTCTACCCCCGTTCATCCACCCCAAACCCACTTCCTTCAATTTCCCTGCTTTCCTTCCTGAAAGGCCTTTTAGTGTCCATCTTGTTTACCCCGTGCACCCCACCCCATCCCTCTCCCTTCCACAGATCTCAGTCTCTGCTCCCGAATGTTTTGTGCTTCCCTCTCCCACCCCTCTTTTCTCCTGCTCCGTTTTTTATATGTTGTGTGTGTTAGCTCTTATATGAGCCTCGACAAAAAAAAACAAATTTTTGTCTTGTCTGACCACAAAACTTTTCTCCACATGCCTGCAGTGTCATTGAGATGCTTTTCCACGAACTCCATATGAAACTCAAAATGAAGTTGTAGTACTTTTAGTACCCAAACCCAAAGTATTCAACTCCTTTGCTATGATACTCCAAATTAAACTCGGGTGCATCCAATTTCCTTTGATCATTCTTAAGATGTCTATTCAACTTGATTGGAGTCCACCTGTGGCTAATTCAATAGATTGGACATAATTTACAAAGAAACACACCTTTCTATACGAGGTCTCACAGTTGACGGTGCATTTCAGAGCAGAAACTCCACCCGATGTCCAAGGAATTGTCCGTAGAACTTCGAGAGAATTGGGAGGAGACATACAGTAGATCTCGGGTAGGGTATAAAACAATTTCTAGAGTGTTGAAAGTTCCCAAGAGCACAGTAAGCTCTATCATTAGGAAATGGAAAGAATATAGAACTACCCAGACTCTCTTCCTAGAGCTGGCCGTCTGAGCAACCGGGCAAGAAAGACCTTGGTCAGGGAGGTGACCAAGAACCCAATGACCACTCTGAAGATCTCGAGTTTCTTGGCTGAGATGGGAAAACCTGCCAGAAGAACATTTGGCCTGAATGCAAAGCGCAACGTCTGGCGGAAACCGAGCACAGCTCATCACCCATCTAACACCATCCCTACCATGAAGCATGGTGGTGGCAGCATCATGCTATGGGGATGCTTTTCAGTGGCAGGGACTGGGAGACCTGTAAGGATAGAGGGAACAATGAATGGAGCCAAATACAGGCAAATCCTTGAGGGGAACCTGCTTCAGAATGCAAAAGACCTTCGACTGCAGTGAAGATTTACATTCCAACAGGACAATGACTCCAAGCATACAGCCAAAGCAACATTGGAATGGCTTCAGAACAAGAACATGAAAGTCCTTGAGTGGCCCAGTCAAAGGCCAAACTTGATTCCCATTGAAAATCTGTGGAAATACTTGAAGATAATGCATTTGAAATTCAGGCTGCAACACAATATGTGAAATACAGTCGAGGGGTGTGTACTGTCTGACGGCATTGTACATACATGTGAATACACACATACGGTACACTCTCTGCTATAACAAACTGGACATGTATAATTGATAATGCAATTGCTGAAGGACTGTTCCAGGGTGTATTCCGTGTGCCTTTTTGGCACGAGGGATGGGCAGAACACCTGATTCCAAGTTTCCACATCAGGTAATTGTCTCGTGCAATAATCATGCAGAAACTCAAGCACTCTTAGGTTTTTAGAGGGATTCTGAGCAAATTTGAAACAGTCTTTCCAGGACACCAGTGTGTGGATCATCCAAAAAAACAAACTGATTTTAATCTTTAATATTAATTGGAGGAATGAAATCAATGGGCACCTTCAAGCCACGTCTTCCATTAGCCTTGTTGCAAGGCTCTTTAACTGCATGAGGAGATGAACTGTTTTTGACTGCAGAAGATGTTATCTCGTCACTGGAACAACAAGAGATATGCCAAGAAGTGGACGTCCCAGGATAACTATTCCCGTTTCGGACTGATACATTCGCACGATCCATCTCAGCAATCGATTTCAAACTGCCCCAAGTACTGCAAACACACTCCCTGGATCTCACAGGATAAGTGTCAACACCGTCTCGAGGCGTCTCAGTGATGCAGGATCCATGCTCGTCCTGTTCCGCATCCAAAACTTTCACCACGAACACAAACAAGCATGCTTGCAGTGGTCAAATCGGCACGTTCGATGTTCACGGAAGCAATGGGTAAGTGTGATGACGAATCAATGTTTCTCCTTGAAAGATAAATGGCCGTGCACGGGTCTACAGAAGACGCAATGAGTGATGTGCCATAGTCTGTGTCCTGTAAGCCGCAAATTTTGGATGTGGAAGTGTTATGATGTGGGGTGGTATTACTGAAACAATTCACACCAGCTTTATCTGTATCCATGGCAATCTTGATACATTATTGAGATGTTACAACAACATGTGTTTTCTACCCTTCATCAACACGGTCCTGCTCACATGCTCCTTGATAATGCTCCTGCTGACAAGACCAAACAATGAACGTTCTTGTCAATGCCAACATTAACATCAAGTCAGCTTTGCCTGCCGTCTCACAGGTTTAAATCCAATTGAACATCTCTGGGATATCATTGATTGTTGCATATGAACCTTGCCAAGATCGCCAGAGATCCTCGATGAGCTGGAACCGGAGCCGAGTCAGGTGTGGAATGCCATTCCCCAGGCTCAGATTTGAGTGTTCGTATGGTCAATGCGATGACGGTACAATGCAGTGATTGCTTCCAGAGGTGGAGATGTAAACCTAACAGTTTTGAGATTGTTACTTCCACGTTGGAACCCAATGTGAAAATATTCATCACGATGCAGCATTACATGATAAGGTCATAATAAAATGGACATGTAATTATTCAGCATTTATCTCTGTCAGAGATTTGCACCTCATCGGTTTCCGGCAATGTCACATTAAAAATAAATTACGTCAACAATCACCTGTTCGGTTTTTAGCTCACCTAGAACATACTCTACCGGTCAAAAGTTTTAGAACACCCCCATTTTTCAGTTTTTACTGAAATTTAAGCAGTTCAAGTCCGGTGAATAATCTGAAACGGTACAAAGCTAAGCGGTAAACTGCCAGAGGTTAAAAAAAAAGTTTAGGTTACCAAAAACTGAAAAATAATGTAAATTTCAGAGTTGTTAAAACAGGTCCTTTTCAGGGAACAAATAATGGGTTAGCAACTGCAGCTGTTCTGCAGTAATGGAAGTAAATTAAGCCTTGAAAGTTGATGCAAACAATTCCTACAGGTGTTCCTACTTTTGTTGATTAGTTACAAACCCTCTGTCTGTATAAAAGCAGTGTTGGAACAGACTGTGTTGCTACACCCTCTGAAGCATTATTTGGACAATATTGCACTGCAGGAAGTAGTAGATTGCTGTCATAATGGTGAGAAAAAGACAATTAACAAAGGAAGACCGACAGACCATAAGAACCCTTAAAAGTGTAGGTCTTTCCTTTGGAAAAATTGCAAAGCAGGGCAAGGTGTCAATGTGAGTACAGTTTCCTACATCATCAAAAGGCACTTGGAAACTGGAGGAATCTCTGACAGGAAGAGGTCTGGCAGACCCAAAGCAACAACACAATCAGAAGACAAGTTTCTGAGAGTCAACAGCTTGCATGATAGGCGGCTCACTGGACAGCAGCTTCAAGCACAGCTTAACACTGGTCGAAGTAAGGAAGTCTCAGTTTCAACTGTGAAGAGAAGACTTTGAGCTGCAGGTTTGACAGGTCGAGTAGCAGGAAGAAAGCCATTGCTAAGATGGCAAAATAAGAAAAAGAGGCTTGCCTGGGCCATGAAGCAACGCCAGTGGACTACTGCAACTGGAAGAAGGTCTTATGGACCGATTAATTAAAATTTGAAATCTTCGGTTCATCACGCAGAGTTTTTGTTCGCCGTCGAGTAGGCGAAAGGATGGTTCCTCAGTGTGTGACACCAACTGTCAAACATGGAGGAGGAAGCGTGATCTGGGGCTCTTTTGCTGGATCCAGAGTCGGCGACTTGCACAGAGTGACTGGCACCCTGAACCATAAGGGCTACCACAGCATTTTGCAGCACCATGCAATACCCTCTGGTCTACGCCTAGTTGGGCAGGGGTTCATCCTACAGCAAGATAACGACCCAAAACATACCTCCAGGCTATGTCAGAACTACCTCAGAAGTAAAGAACAAGACAGTAGGCTTCAAATCATGGAATCGCCAGCACAGTCTGCAGACTTAAACCCCATCGAGCTGGTTTGGGATGAACTGGACAGAAGGGTGAAAGCAAAGCAACCTACAGGTGCAACACATTTGTGGGAACTTCTGCAACAGTGTTGGAAAGAACTTTCCGAACAATATTTGATTTCCATTGTAGAAAGAATGCCACGAGTATGTTCGGCTGTTTTATCTGCAAAAGGTGGCTACTTTGATGAATCCAAAATTTAGATTAAATTTTTTCAACAAAACGATTCCATGATTTCTTTTTTATCTGCAATTGTTTATTTGTTCTATGCTTTAATTTCAGAGTACATTGACACATTAAACTGCTTAAATTTCAGTAAAAACTGGAAAAATGGGGGTGTTCTAAAACTTTTGATCGGTGGAGTAGTTGAGGAGAGGTATAAACATTGTGCTCTGTCAGTCAGGACGTAAACACTTTAGTCTTCTTCTCCGAAACTACGCACACAATTTCGATGAAATTTGACCACAATCTTCATCACCCGTGATGTACCAAAGTTTGTTCACGGCATTAAAAAAAAAAAAAAACAATCAAGGCACCTATCCCAACGACTCACATCTCAATTTCCCGCCAGACTTGCACTGCAATATGTGAGAGCGCCTTAAAGGAGAACGTTTGAACAGATTGCAGAGGAAAGGACATAAAACGGGTTATAAGGAATGGCAATGGGTTTGAGACACAAACAGGATGGCAGGAAAGATTAACCGTTCACCTATTACGTATGCAACACATCTATTGCACAAATGGAATGTCACGCTTGTGATAAACAAATACTAAGAAACAATTAACGTTGTACGAAACAGTTTTACCCCATTAGAGCCATTTCCACAACAATATAGTAAATAATATTTTGTTTTTTCATGAGATTTGCAGATTTGCACCTCATCTGTGTCCCCCCACCCCACTCCCCTTCAGATACCCTTTCCCTTATCTCCTTGTCTCCACTCTTACTGTTTTTTTTTCCATTTTATACCCCCCCCCCCACCTCCCAATCACACTCCCTGGCTATCTTTTTCTCATTTTCACATCCCCTTCTCCCCTCGTGCATATGCAACTTGAAGGGCACTCAGTAGAGCACATACCTCCGCCAGACTGATTAGTTTACATTTTCTATCCAACTGACAGGCCGAATTTGGATTCGGACCTGAGCTAAAATTTAATCATTTTTAAAATGTTCTCGTCACCTAACGAACGAATCCATCAAGTTTCGTTCAAATCCATCCATAACTCTTTGAAATATCGTGCTATATATGGCACCATTACTGAATGGTTGAAGAATTATTTAAAAAAAATTCTCGAGTCCGGATCTTCACAAATATCGAATCAATTCTTCCTTGTTACACACCCAACCCGTCCACAAAGTTTCGTCCCAATCCGCCCATAACCTTTTGAGATACATCTCTCAATGTAGTGGGACAACTTAGCTAAATATAGCATAACAATTGTGCATTTTGCATGGAAAGCACCAAATTTGGCACACTAGTTGCCTAACATATGAACAGATTTGGATATTGGGCAATCTCAAAATTTTTGATGGCAGTTGAAAATGGCTGCCACAGCCATCAGCGGCTGAATTTGAGATGGCCCAATATCCAAATCTGTTCATAATATGGTAGGCTACTAGTGTGCCAAATTTGATGCTTTCCTCACAAAATGCACAATTGTTATGCTAAGTTGCCCCACTAGTGGTGAAAAAAAATCACTTTAAAAATTCTCAGATCCACATTGGGATCTTCACCAAAATCGAATCATCTCTTCCTTGTCACACACCCACTCTCCACCAAATGTCAACCAAATCCGTCCACAACCTTGAGATATTTTGTCCACAAACAAACAAACAAGCAGTCATAGACTGGTACTTACGAAATTGTCAACTTGACCTCTGACCTTGTCTAACAAAAGCTGTCTCGAGAGAAGGTAGCGCCGCAAACCAGAAGTTTCTACGATGATTCTGTACCAAACCATCAAAAATCGAATGTTTTGGATGTTTGACCTCACTGTGACCTTGACCTTTGACCGATTTTGACCAAAATCTAATCAGCGCTAGCCATCACCCTCCTGAATCACGTGGTGTAATTTGACATTGGTAGCTTCTTCCGTTTTCGAGTTATCGTACCTACAAACAAACAAACAAACAAACAGAAACGGAAGGCATCAATATACTTACGAAATCGAAAGATTTCGTAAGTAACAAACAGACAGACAGGGGTGAAAGAGAAGGTGAACGGAGGTTTATAAATATATGTCAGCAGTTTGCATCGACTTTGTTACCTTGGATGTAACTCCTGCAGCGTATGTGCAGACGGCTTTCCATCTTAATCTGCTTTAAAAAACCACTAAATCCGTGGGATTTACATCTCAGTACTTTGATGTTCCCTCCTAGCCGTTGGTCACCGGCCACCCCCCTCTGATGCCTTTACCTCTTGATCAAAACGAGACCATGAAGACGGGCAAGGGTTAACTCTCTCTGCTTCCCGCCCCCACTTTCCCGTGAGACCATCGAGCTTTCTCTTTCTGCACTGCAGGACGTATGTATATACGTCATTTTCAGGTGCGGCGTCTGGACACAGCCCATGCGGCTAGAAAGGCGGAGGCACAGGCCATTAGTCCAGACCCTTGAACTAATACCTGGAGCCTACCTGGCTTTGGAAGCCAGGAGAGATCCTTCGAAACGGCGATGGAGAGGGCCAAGGTGAGAGGGAGATGGAGATTGAGATTGAGAGACGCCACACACCCCCACTCCCGAATTGCGAGAGCAAGGTATATCACGTACCTGTACGCATGTTTGACTTCCAAGCGCGTGGGAATTATGTTTGTATCATTTACGCGTGGTCGACAGGATTTACCATGACAACAGGACAAACGGGACAAAGGAACGATGAGACTAGGAGGAGGTCATGTGGCCCATCATGCCTGTGCTTTCTCAACGGCCCATGAATCCAATGTATTTTAGTTGATGAACTTCTTTCAGTGGTGTGTGGGGGGGGAATTGGGGAGGAAACAAGGACATCACCATGGTGTGAGATTTTACACCAGCAGGGGTACCCGGCGTCGCTCGGGAGAGGAATTGAGAGGAAGGGTTAGGAGAGCCGGTGGGCCAAGGGCTGGGAGGGGTTGGGAGAGGAGGAGAAGTGAGGGTGGAGGAAGTGGCTGGGCTAGGGGGACAGGGAGGGTGGTACGGTTGGACCGGATCAACAACTGTTGAACCCCACACTCCACAATCCCGAGGGGGTGGTAAGCGGGGCTCAAATTCCAGCTCATAGAGCCTTTCCACCCGAATACAAACACACCCGGCAGTTTGCAGTCAAAATTAATTGCTAATATATTTCTCGAGACTCAAAGACTTAAAGGAAACTCTTGGAAAATGAATATAACTCGCCCAAACAGCTCGGTAAGTCCAGCCATTTTTACTGTAATTCCCTTCATATCATTTACCTCTCATAAATTGGAGTTGATTGCGCTTTGGACACATGCAAACGTTATTAACTGTGTTGTGCAGCTTCACTTGCTGTACACTGCACTACTCGTATTCGCTCTACCCACTCGTTAAAACTTTCCCTCTTATTTACTTTCGGTAAGTTAAGTTTGGGGTAGTGATGTATCAAAATAGCGAAGGATTATTTATGAATAAGTTATATTGAAGGAAATATAACAACAATAACTAGAAGGGCACTCGGTAGAGAGCATACCTCTGCCACGCTGAACAGTTTACGTTTTGTAACCCACTGATAGGCCAGATCTGGATTCGGACCTGAACTAAAATTTAATCAGCTTGTTCTTCTCACCCAACCAACTCATCCACCAAGTTTCGTCTGAATCGGTCCATCACATTTTGAGATGTCCTGCTATTTGTCGTTTTTGGCCCGATCTC
This sequence comes from Eptatretus burgeri, assembly GCA_024346535.1. Classification (NCBI taxonomy): domain Eukaryota; kingdom Metazoa; phylum Chordata; class Myxini; order Myxiniformes; family Myxinidae; genus Eptatretus; species Eptatretus burgeri. The sequence continues at coordinate 52,806 of BROF01002372.1, forward strand.
TCAATGATGAAGAATCACTAAAAAATATTCTCGGATCCGGATCTGGATTTTCACCAAAATCTAATAATTTCTGCCTTGCTACATACCCAACCTGCCCACCAAGTTTTATCTAAATCCGTCCACAACTTTTTCAGATATGCTATGTATCGTTTTTGCGCTATCCCTCATTGGTCCGTCATTTTTGGCCCTATCTCTCAATGGTGAAAAATCACTTTAAAATTCTCGGATCCGGAGTTAATTGGTGCAATAGTTTTGGTGTTAATTGGCGCAGTAGTTTTGGCATGATTCGTATTACACACAGACAGACAGAAAATGACATTTATTTATTCGAAGACTAGCAAATACCGCCAGTCACTTCACTGAGGGTAATACTAAAGGTGGGAGGGAGAAAAAGAGGGGGGGGGAGGAGGTAGAGAGTTGTGGAGGGAAAGGAGGGAGGGGGAGCAATGAGGGGTGGCAAAGGGAAGACACTGTGAGGTGAGAGGAAGGGAAGGCAGATGTGAGGAGGTGTGTTCATTACGATTCATACTTTTTCATCAAAATGATTCGCCAGAGAATAACAATGAAGATGGAAACAAAATAGTGTTTGAAATCCATTTTGTACCGGTCATACTATAAACACGGTCCGGAGACAAACTCCTGTCTGGACAAGTCCAGAGACAAACTCCCAACCAGACATAAATACAGCTTGGACGCGTCCGGAGACAAACACGGCCAGGACTCATCCAGAGCCAAGCTTGCCGGAAACAAACACCGCTCATACACGTTCGGAGACGAACCCTTCCCGGACAGGTCCGGAGACAAACACCTTCCAGACATAATCACAAGGGCGCGGTGAAGCAGTTTTTAGTTTTGACGCCATGAGGCATCAGTCGCAGCTTCAAACTTTTGAAAATTTGAAAGTGCAAAGCTATGAAAGCGATCATATATTGATTCATTAATTCAGAATCCTCATGCCCCACCAAAATATTGCCACGCCCCACCTTGAGAAACACTGATATGGACATTTCAGGGATATGTTCACAAACATTAATCTTTATTAATAGCTGCGTGTGACAGGTGAAAAAAAAATTGGTTTGTTATTAAAAAAAAAAAAACAATATGGCAAATGGTTCAGAAATTGGGTGTTATTTCACAGCAACTCGCTCAAGGTGACGGAGCATGAACCACTCACTCAGGGCGATGGAGCAGGGACCACTCGCTCAGGGTGACGGAGTACAAAACACTCGCTCGGGGTGATGGAGCACGAAACACTCGCTCGGGGTGACGGAGCACGAAACACTCGCTCGGGGTGACGGAGCACGAAACACTCGCTCTGTGTGACGGAGCACGAAACACTCGCTCTGTGTGACGGAGCACGAAACACTCGCTCTGGGTGACGGAGCACGAAACACTCGCTCTGGGTGACGGAGCACGAAACACTCACTCTGAATGATGTGGCAGGCAAAAGTGTCCACAGTGATTGAACGATTAGCTCAGAAGGACGTAGCGTGGTACCGTTATCGACTGTAGGGCGTTCAGAAAGTGGCTTAAGCACTCATGCAAGCACTCCGCTTAGATGTTTGACAAGTAATGGTTGGCAGGCTGTTGCTGCATATCATATAGGATCGCCTTAACTTTAAAGCCGGTCTTCACCACGCACGCAGCAGTTAATGAAATAAAATGAGTTCATTCAAATAATAACTTTATCCACAAAAGAGTTGCAGCTTAATGCAGAACAACCCTGGAGGCATCGTAAAGTTTAATCGCCCGTCACATAAACATTGCAGATAATTATAATCCACCATCTTGCCTGCTCGTCTGTGCACTTTTCACGTGGTACATCGGTTTGGGGTCTGCACAAACGTTATAACTTTTTTTAAAACGTCCGTTTTTCACCAGATTTCACTTTGATTCATTGTAGAGCATCTCGCGAAACCTACGAAAATATAGACACAGATCTGGCAGATGCTATAGATAGGCAGTCCCTCTGGGGGACAGGGCGTGAGTGAGGTCTTGCAGTGAGTGAATGCATTAAATCATACTGCTCAATGAAGCTGGTTAATTTTGTTACGTTCCTAAATTTTTGTTCACTCAATATAATTCTCCAAACAAGAGAAAAATATAAGTATAATGCTTTGGAAATTTCACATTTTGTTGTGTGCCGATGGAGAAGGAGGGAAGATAGTCTTGCTTGCTTAAAGTAAATGGGTACATCGGCTTAGTTTTAGACTCGTTTCTTTAAATCATCAAATTTTACAACAGATTTCGACACTTATTTCGTCTGTACGATATCCAATCCTCAAAACCGAAACAATGTTTCTATGATATTCTTTAAGTTGTCCGTGAGAGTAGATCGTGGAAAATCGTCTCGTATAATGCGTGAAATCGATCCAAGCTCCTAATTTAAAAACGATCGTACTTACAAAAGCGATAGAAACAGCAATTCTTAGCGAAGATGAACAGCCATTCGACGATATGAGTGAGGAAAGTGAAAAAAGAAAAATATATATCATGAAGAAATCATTGCGGCCTATTCCAAGTCAAGGCATGGTTGAGCAGGCCAAAAAACATGGCGGATTCAGACCCCAGCGAGGTTACCCAGGAAACGCCCGAATAGAAGACTCAGAGAGCGAGATGGCGGAGGATCTCCTGATGAAGGATAATATGGAATAGGCAAAGCCAAAAGCGAACGTAGAATTCTTCTTACATTCGATGCTGCAATTTCCGGTTACTTCGGCCTGGATTCGGGATCAGCGATCAAATAATGTAAATCACGATGAAAAATTATTTTTTGATGATGCGGGAGATATTTATATTAAAATCAGTGGAGGAAATATACACCATGTCTGATATTTGGGTCTTTCATGTCTCCGACGATGCCTTGATCTCCCCATGATCATTCCCCATGATTCCCATGACGCATCATTCCCCATGACAAAAACCGGAAGCAAAAGGGTCATAGCCAACTACACGGATTCCAAATTGCCAGGGTATTGTGTTGTTGTTGTTGTTGTTGTTGTTGTTGTTGTTTCCTATTCTCTCATGTGCACGCGTTGGGTATGAAGCTCACTACGTTTGCGATAATTAAATAATGCCGCTAATTATCCTCAAAAGGGATGTTTTAATGAACCCAAACACCCAGTTTTCACTCTTGCACTTCCTTGGAGTTTTCTTGGTATGCTTGAAAAGTTTCAGGCTGCTAGGTTTAATAGTTTTGGAGTTTTTGGAGGAGACACATTGACGCACACACACATTGACATTTGTTAGTAGAGACACACAGTATTTATTGTTTATTTATTTATGGATTTTTTTTTTGTGGGGAAGGGTTCGGCAGATGAAGATGGTTGCCTGGTGAGGAACGAACAAGCACCGACAGCATATTCACTTTTCGACAAGATTCTTTTGCAGACATCACCATCACGACACGAGTGTCTTGCCGATGTTCATGTAGCCCTCAGCGATCCCCGTTGCTTACAGGTTCCTACATGTAAATCCAGTGGTGCAGAGAGAGAGAGAGAGAGAGAGAGAGAGAGAGAGAGATATATAGATATAGATATAGATATAGATATAGATAGTCTACTTACCTTTGAGCTGTCGAGTCTCGGTATCGATTCCCGAATCCGAATATAAACTGTCGGATTGTCTTTTTTTGCTGACGGTGACATTACGTCCATGAGTACGCTGTCCCTCGGATGCATTCGTTGGTGGATGTTGAAGATCTCACGGTGTGTTTCGTGAAAAGTCGGTGACTTATCACCGGCATCCTGAATAAATTACAAATTCCTGGCACAATTTTGTTCGTTCGAACGTCAGACCGAGCCAGCCAGTTTGTGAAAGACTTGCTGACTCCAAACTAATGGGTGTGTGTGTTAGAGCAAGAGAGGGAGAGATAGAGATGGAGATGCATGCTTTGTTGTGTCTTTTAAGTACGTACGTCTATTAATTAATTATGTACTACTGGAATGTACCTTTTGACCCGATAGACTGCTGCGACCCCTTCGACCTTTTAAGACCCTTAAGACCACCAAGACCCCACAATACCTCTATTTAAGGGTTACAAGACTTCCAGGCTGGGAAACCTATTGTTTTTTTGTTCAGACCAGCAAAAATACTCAAGGCCGTGAAGACAAAATCGGGCTCCCTTTGTGATGTAAGAAGAAGACAAAAGATCATTGTTTATGCACATGGTTAGTATCTGTTGGTTCACTGGTTTACAAAAACTGGCTGTCACCGTTATTGGGCAAACAGCTAGAGAGGACACATGATGTTTAATCCGATTACAGGATTTTGATTTTGGTTGTTGAACCAGGAAACCACCAGCCTGGCTTCCAATGAACCGTCCTGCCGCACAATGCAGTTCCCTGAGGTGGTCCATCTAAATGTGGGTGGTGAGTGCTTCAGCACTTGCCTGTCCACGCTACGTCGCTATGAGAACTCCATGCTGGCGACCATGTTCAGCGGCAGACATCGCATTCCCAGGGACTCAGAGGGCCGTTACTTTATCGACCGAGATGGCACTTACTTCAGGTTAGCATCGGATAACTGGACCCGGACTCCGCATCCATAGTGTCACTGGAACATCACACCCGGTCATTGTTGGTAAACTATGCTCAATTACACAGTTTTCTCATTTATTATACTTTGTTTCAAGAAATGCACCTAAAATTCCATTACTACCATCCACGGCAGCCTCAGCGTCGCAAGGGGTGCAGCTTTGGTGGGGTCGTGGAATTGAGGGGCACTTCAGATCATTGGCAAGTATAATTATCCTGGGTCAGTATTTAAAAGCCATGGTTAATAACGCTACCCTCAGGACCAAATGGACAACAGTCCGGATATTCGTTTCGATTCGGAAAAAAGTTTTTTGACCAAAAGCTTGAATTGCAGTTCCAAACTTCACGAGCAGCGTAAGGTCTTGGTCCATTGCCCCAGGCGTTAAATAAAGCGGGCTCTTTTCAGGCACAAGACACATTTTTATTAATGGCGAATTAAGCATTGTGCGTTCATTTTGGTGCACCTAATTAAAAGGTTCTTTCCTTTATTACCTGGTGAGCTGTGTTGGTGGTAATGGCCATCCTCGTCATTCATATTGTGTCAGCGGGCTTGAAGGAGCTCTCGCAGAGGTGCCGCTGATGCCGCTCTCGCAGAGGTCTCGCAGAGGTGCCCCCCACACCCTGTAGGTTCGAGCAGCAATTGGTAATTTGTTGTTGTCGTCAGCTTTAGCTCATCACTTACTCTTTGCTAAGGACACTGTGACATTTTTAACGTCCACCAACTAATGCTGGAGTGGTACTGGTGACCGAGACTGATAAATCCATTAAGTGACTAAAAGCATGGATCCGTAAATGTCTCTGTTTGAGACCTCTCCAAGGTGCAGGATGTTTATGTTTCTGTTGTTTGGTAAGCCCTGTAGGCTTGCTTTACTTCGGTATTGCTGTATGCTTTTCCAATCCCCAGGATACGCTTCAGTAGAGGAAATACAATAAGAGGGGGCGCCGTTACAAACCCGGCCGTGGACCCTGCCAACCCTTGCTATGCATCGTCATGATGGCGGCATCACGCAAGTCTCATTCAACCTTCCTTCGAAGTGAAGACTTCTTATATTGTTTCATCAACTTATGTGAAAGATAACATCACTGACATCAAAATGGAAATCTATAGGCACTAAATGAAATCTAAGGCACTTTTTTTTTTCTTACATTACCAATTATTATCCAATTATTACCAATTATAATTATCGCTAGCCCCCTGACAAGGAACTGTGCCTCTTCATATCGACAGTTTAGTCGTTGTCCAAAAATAAGGCACCATATGTCTCGAGTAGTGATGCATTGGGAAGGACAGTGGAGTGGCATCTCCAAGGTTTTGGGTTCAAATCCGGATGGAGGAAGTGGTATTCAAGATTCACGTTTCTGGAAACCAAGGTAGTCTCAAGGAGAATTACCATGGATGTCACCATCAGATTATTATCAATAAAAATACAACTAGGGCACCCGGTCTAGTCTACATGTAGTGTCGATGCTCAGTTTGTAGTTGACCTTTAAATGTCCTTAGGGTTCACATTGGTGCGTGTCCTTTGAGTTGGTTCGATTTTTCGAAACCCAGCTATAAACTGCTGGAATGGTGCTTCGCAGCATCACAAGGTATTTGTCGCATTCATCCCTCGGATTGACGTTAAGCTGGGTGTCCCATCTGCAATCATTAGTTGGTGAACCTTAAATATCTCACGGTGTCTTTTACAAAGAGTAGGTGAATAATTATCGCTAGCCCCCTGACAAATTAGAACTTCCTGACCCAAATTACCTTTCGCATTTGAACGTCAGGCCTGTCCAGCCCATTCGTGAAAGGAAAACTTTCCCTGGCCGATGCCACAAGAAAGTTGGGGATAACTTGGTCTAAGTGGTCCTTCAGAAATTGCTGATTGGTTTGATGTCCTTGCGAGGATGAAAACAAAATTGCACCGCCGTGGCCCCGGCTCGCGATTATCACCCGAGCTTTGCTTTTTCAAAGTCATCATCCTATTAGCACTATCATAGTACATTCAATGCATCAAATTTTATATATAGATATACGTGTTGCTTTGTACAACTCTGCAATGCTATTATTTCGCTTGGTCGGTGATACCTTGTGGATATGCAGAGGGATAGTTCTGACAATGCGCATGCAGTAAGTTGCAGTGAACAAGCATCAATACACAAAAATATCCAAGATTAAATGTAATTGTCTATGAATGGCTTGTGCCAGATCTTCCTCGTCTTATGATTATTGTCCTCATTTTCTTTGTCCACCGTAACCGTTTGTTCTGCAGGGACATTTTAAACTTCCTGAGGAGTGGGGAGATTCCTCAGATGGAAAGGGTCCGCGAGGTGTATCGTGAGGCTCAGTACTACGCGTTGCGACCTCTAATGACAGTCTTGGAGGAAATGCAGCCCCTCCTGGGGGAGAGAGTCCGCCAAGCCTTCCTAGACCTTCTGCCTTACTACACCGGTAGGAAAAGGAAGCCACGTTGTTACATCCACATGCTGCTCTACTGTGCACTGTTAGTACTTGCCTTTTTTTTTTTTACCGCACGTGCATCGTGCAAAGCAGGGTTAAGCAATTGGTTCACTCTGTCTGTCTGTCTGTCTGTCTGTAGGATTGAAGAACTACTAAATTTCAATTGAATGTTATATTTTGAACACTGCAGAACATTAATCGGAACACAAACCTGCAAGTTTAGCAGTACTTTGGTTCTGAATTTGCCAAATTGTAAGGCGTCTCATCCTTCACGCAAAGGCACGCTCACGGTTAAGCAATTGCTTCAGCCTGTCTGTCCGTTTGGCAGTCAAGCAAAATTGAAAATCCTTCCAAACTGGAAACTTACTGTTTTTAGGGATGTCACAAAGGACACAAAGAATAGGTACGAAGAACTAATGCAACGTATTAATAAGTCGGTGTAAAAGAGGGTGCCTCAATGGCAGTGAACTTCTGAATCCATGTTTGTTTGTTTTTTCGACAGCCTTTAATATTTTTTTATTATTATTTAAATTGCAGGTGCAGGCAGTGGTGACGGTGCAGTGGGTGCAGGGAGTGGTGAGGGTGCAACAATAGAAATTGGTTGAAATGAGGTGGTGAAAGCAGATAGAAATTGGTAGAAATCAATAGAAATATTGATTATGGGGGATGGAAGACCGTTTTTGTGGGTGATGAGACGATTCACTATGTTGATGCTTCATTCTGCTGGAAGGATCGTAAACATTGAATTCTGTGCAGTATTGAATGAGCGGGAGTTCGGGACATTGAAGGAAGGGTAAACGATATTGTATCAGGTCGTGGTAGACAGACGTTGGTTGTGGTACACCGAGGGGCGAATGATGTAGAGAAAGTTTACTCAGAGGTTTTGAAAAATAGATATAGGATATGGGGTAAGCAGCTGAAAGCAAAGGGTTATGAGGTCATGTTTTCTGGGATTCTCCCAAGATTAGGAAACGACATAGAAATGATGAGCACAGCAATAGACGTCAACCAATGGCTGGAAGAATGGTGTAGGGAGGAAGGTTTTATATTTAAGAAACAGTGGGAATCATTTAGGGGACAAAGGGAGTGTTTCCGGAATGATGGGCGTATGTTAAATAGAAAGGGGGCAGCCAGGTTTGTAGTGGGACTTGAGGAAGGAATTCAACCTTTTTCAGGTCAGTTGAGGGTGGAGAAGCTATTAAGGAGGGAATGATAATGTAATTGTGATGAGCAAGGAGTACGATATAGTTGGAGTAAGTGAGACATGGTTTAAGGAGGAGAGTAACTGGAGGACAGGATTAGAAGGCTACAAGGTGTATCGGTGTGATAGGAAGGAGAGGATAGGATGAGGAGTAGCAATCTGGGTAAAGGAAAGCATTGTATCAAGAGAAAGGGTTGACATTAAGGAGGGAATTGATGTGGAGGATTCTGTATGGGTGGAGATTAGAGATCGTGAAAACGGTAAGATACTGCGAAGATGCTTGGATAGGGATCGGGTGGGAAGGAAGAGGATACAGGAGGAGTACATGAATAATTCAAAAGAGCATGTGGTGAAGGAAGAGTATTGATTATGGGGGATTTTAACTTGCCAGGGATAGATTGGGTCCAGGAACAGGCAAAGGGCAGAGCAGATGGGGATTTCTGAGATTTAGTCCAAGATTACTTTTTAACCAGTTTGTAGATAAGCCCACGAGGGGGAGTGCAGTGTTAGACCTTTTAAGTAACGATCTAAATATGGTGCAGGAGGTGGAGGTTGGAGAGCATTTATGTGCAAGTGACCATAACATTGTGTGCACAAAGACTCTGTTAAGGGTTAGAGTTCAGGATAGTAGGGAAGGCTATTAGATTTCAGGAAGGCAAACCTTGAGGGGATGAGGAAAGAGTTGGGTGATGTAGATTGGGAGAAGCTAACAACAGGACAATCAGCATCAGAAAAATGGGAAACCTTCAAGGAGCTAATGTGTAGAGTGCAGAGTAAGTACATTCCAATGAGGTGTAAAACTAGAAACAGAAAGAGACCAGGGTGGTTGAGAAGTGAGATAAGGAATGCTATTAAGGAGAAGCAGAAGAAATTCATTCGGGATAAAATAACAGGACTGGAGTTAGATTTATATCACTATCGAAGTAAACAGAGGCAAGTTAAGAAAATAACTCAGCAAGCTAAAAGAGAGTACGAGAAGGACATGACTAAGAATATTAAACATAACAGCAAGGCTTTATTTAAGTATATCAGGGGGAAAGAACAGGTTAGGACCAGTGTGGGCTCATTGAGGAATAACACCGGGAGAGTGGTTAGTGATGAAAGTGAGACAGAAGGCTTATTAAACAGGTATTTTTCTTCAACTTTTACACAAGAACAATCAGAATTGCCAGTAGCTGAGAGTATCTATCGAGGAGGTGAGGAAGGGCTTTTACAGAGGATCCAGGTTGGAGTGGAAGAAGTAAAGGAATAACTGGGAAATGTAAGATGAGATAAGGCTAGACCAGATAATATACACCCGAGAGTATTGAGGGAAGTGGCTGAGCAGGTAAGTGAGATATTAACGGATATTGTCAACAGCTCACTGGAGTCAGGACAGGTACAGGAGGATTGGAGAGTAGCAAATGTAAAACCATTACTTAAGAAAGGATCCAGAGAAGAATTGGGAAATTACAGACCTGTTAGTTTGACCTCAGTTATGGGGAAGGTCTGGAAGACATTAATTAAGGACCAGATGAGGAACCATTTAAATAAATACAAACTAAATAAAGGTAGTCAGCGTGGGTTTACCAACTAGGTAGTTCCTGTCAAACAAATCTTTGAGAGTTCTATGAAGCAGTGTCTGATTGGGTGAATGAGAGAAAGGCAGTCGACATAGTATATCTAGACTTTAAGAGGGCATTTGATAAGGTACCACATCGGAGGTTGTTAGCCAAAGTGAGGGCTTGTGGAGTGGCTGATCAGGTAGCTAATTGGATTGCAAACTGGCTTCGTGATAGGAAGCAAAGAGTGGCTGTGAGTGGGAGGATGTCTTGCTGGGAGGGTGTAAGTAGTGCGAGGGTGTAACTGATGCAATTTCACCTGAGCAAGTGTAAGGTGTTGGGGATGGAAAAGAACAATGTAAATAGAGATTACATGATGCAAGGAGTAATTTTGGAGCGTGTCACACAGGAGAAGGATCAGGGGGTGGTAATAGATATGGGCGGTAAGAAGGCATCACAATGCCAGGCAGCTATCAGTAAAGCAAATAGGGTTTTAGGTTGTATTCGGAGGGGGATCATTTATAAATCAAAAGACGTGGTGTTACCATTGTTCAGGAATGTAGTGAAGCCACATCTAGAATGTTGTGTGCAGTTTTGGTCACCGCAACTCAGGAAGGACATCGATGCCATAGAGAGGGTTCAGCTCAGGGCTCCTAGATTTATTCTAGGCCGAGCTAGACTGAGCTATAAGGAGTGGCTGAAGGAGACGGGGGTTTATACACGAGAAAGGAGGCCTTTACGAGGAGATATGATAGAGATGTTTACGATAATGAAAGGAATAGATAAAATAAGTGCAGATGAATTAATTATTCAACAGAGTAAACAGTCATAGGACCAGGGGTCAAAGCCTGAGAGTAAAGAAGAGGAGGGTTAAGATGGTAGTAAGGAAGGGGACTTTCACTCAGAGAGTAGTTAATGCATGGAATGGTCTCCCTGGAAAGGTCGTGGCAGCAGAAACAGTAGATAAGTTTAAATTAGAATTAGATAGGTACCTGGAAGTTATGGAGATAGAGGGGTATAGAGATGTTGGCAGGACTTTTACGTAACTTGAGCATTGATGGTTTGGTGATTGTGTGCATGTGTACGGAGTGCCGTTGGTTGGGGTCTCATCAAGGGGTGTGGTGTGCTTGATGTGTGTTTTTTAACCAAGCCCATGGCCCCTCCCTTGAGGGGAAAATAAATAAATAAATTAAAAAAAACACCCCTGAGCTTTGCAGCTGCGAGCTTATCAGCCAAACATTCCAACCTTCCTGGCAAGTTGACTGGGCGAGTGGGTTTTATCACACACTTCCATTTAGTCCTCATCGAGGCCAGGTCTTCAATAAAAGAACTGCATTGATTGAAAAGTAAGGAAAGAGAGAATCGTTTTTGAGGAAGTAAAAAAATCTGTTTTTTGAAAAGGGGAAGGTCATAAGTGTTTGGGAAGACGTGAGAAGGTAAAGAGTTCCAGAGTTTGGCAGTGGAGGGAAAGAAACAAACATCGTAATGGCCCACCCTCGAGTTGCCATTGGCCACACAATAATCATGTGAATAATCATGCCACACAATAATCATGTGAATAATAGTGGCTTGTCGAGTATTCCTTGGTCTCGCCAATGGTGGAGGCCCACAAGCAGCAAGTTCTTGCGAGCAGAAACGGAAGTAATATCTGTAGAAAAGAGAAAGAGAGCCTACTTTGTGGCGTAATTTGAGCAGGTCGAGTGTTGAGGTCACATTGGTAGAGTTGACAAGTCGAATAACTTTGGATTCTTTGCTGTCCAGTAAGTATGTGGAGCTGGAACTTCTTCTTTGTGGAAGAAAGAAGGTCATTGACAAAAAGAAGGAAGAGTGTTGGAGACAGGATAGAACCCTGAGGGACACCGCTGTTGATAGGGAAGGGGGGAGGGGGGATGTTGAAGAACCATCAACAATTACGGAGATAGAGCGGTCGGAGAGAAAGCCCGATATGGGAGAGCAGAGTGAAGGAGAAAAGCCAGAAGAGGGAAGCTTGGATATCAGACCCTGACGCCAAACTCTGTCAAAGACTTTTGAGACATCAAAGCCTACAACAAAGGATTCCCCAAAATCTCTCAAAGAAGAGGATATCACCTGTATATATGCAAGAGGATATCACTACATCACATGATTCCACAAAATCTCCCAGATATTCATAACGTAAGAAAGGATATCACCTGTATATATGGTGACAAAACGAATTTAGATAATTACAATGCTTTACAATGGACTTTATACCTTCACAAGCATTTAAAAGCATTTGAAAGCATACAAGAGGAAATGAGTATCATCATCACCTTACACATCAGAAAATGGTTGGTGCAGCATATTATACATTTTACAAAACAGAATTAATTATTTTTCTTCCACAGTTCCACAGGTGGGAAAAATGAGTGGAGGTGAGCAGTGGTTCTGGATTTTGGCAGTTTCACGAGGAGGGTGTTGCTGGTGGACCACATTGCATCCTGCAGATACCTGGGGAGGGGACAAAGCATGAAAAGAGAAGAGGATGCAAGACCAGAAAGGAGGCGGAAGAAGACAAAGAGACCACCGACCTGTCGGCGATGGCGAAGCCCCTCGACTCGGCTTCATTGCGAGAGATTGCAATGATCTTGATGGCCTTTGTTTCCATGGCATCAAGCTGAGAAAGGTGTGAGGCAGGGGCATCAGCCCAGAGGGAAGAGAAGTACTCCATCAAGCTGCAGAAGAAATCCTTGTCGGTGGATAGGAGTTCAGGTGTGCCAAGAAAGGACTTTGCACAATGGAGGATGCCCAGTCAGCATCTGGTTTTGCAGGCCAACTTTGAAATGTAGCTTGCCCAAGAGAGATCATGGCTGAAAATGAGACCGAAACGTTTGAGTGATTGAACTTCTTTGAGAGGGTTGTTTTGAAAGTAGATGGGAGAGTTTGCAGTCCTGTCCTTTCAGAGAGAGGGAGAGAGACAGAGACAGAGACAGATCGATAGACATCGAGATCATGATCATGAGCTTGTTCTCAGAGTTAAAAGACATGTTCCAAGTGTTTGATCAGTTTGTGATTTTTCTCAAGTTGTGATAAGGGGGAAGAGGCTGCTGCCTGTCTGTCAGAGGGATGACAGATGTCATGGCAGAAGGTGGAGTCATCGGAAAGGAGATAAAGAGGATTTTCCAGAGAGACAGTGAGATCATTGATGAAGATTAGGAAAAGGATGGGGCCTAGAACACTGCCTGCCTTGACATGGAGAGGAGAACATGAAGGATTCCATTGAGAGCCACACGTTGGCTATGAGAGTGGAGGAAGTCAGTAATCCAAGAGCGTAGTTGGCCTTGGATTCCATCGGCAGACAGTTTGTAGATCAAAGCAGGATGCCATGCTATTGTAAGCTCGAGATATGTCCAGAGAGACGGCCCTGATCTCATGTCTGATATTGAGGGTCTCCATCGATTGTTGAGCGAGTCGGGGCAGCATGACCATGGTCGAGTGACCAGCTCTGAATCCGAATTGATGATCTGAGATGAGGCTGTTGTGGAAAAGGAATTATTTTATTATGTCAACTGCGATGATGGATTCCATGACCTTGCTGATGATTGGAAGTAAGCTAATTGACCTGTAGTTCAGGGGATCCGTTTTTGCATCTTTTATGTAATGCTGTGATGTTGGCTGATTTCCAAGCAGACGGAAGATAACCTGTGGTAAATTACAAGGTGAAAAGAGGGTAGACAGAGGAAGTGCAGAGTGTATTGTAATATAGTGCCCTTGAAGCTCTACTTATTTACCACACTTTCTGGCTACCTCCTGCCCTTTATATAACTACGTATTTGAATTCATATTGCCATTAAAAAGGGCACTATTTTTATGCCTTTAATCTATTCCTTATATTTGAAGACAACATATATATATATATATATATACACACACAATGTCAAGGCTCATATAAGAGCTAACACACAGAGTGCATAACAAGGGGAGCAGGAGATGAGAATGACAGGAGAGGGAAGCACAAAATAGTGGGGAATAGACACATGAGAAGATCTGTGAAAGGGAGAGGGATAGGGAAAGGTACACAGGGTAAACGCGATGGACACGACAGGGACTTTCAGGAAGAAAGCAGGGAATATGAGGAGGTGGGTTTGGGGTGGATTAACGGCGGTGGAAAAGATCTTGGTTTTGGATGGGGAAGAAAAGAGATGGTGGTGAACAGCGATTGGGAAGAGTGGGATTGAAGAGCGTGTGGGAGGTTGTTCCAAAGATCAGAAAATAGAGGAATGAAAGAGTGAAGGTGAACAGTGATTCTTGATTTTGGTAGTTTAACTAGAAGGGGGTTGCTTGTGGGCCTTGAGCATCCTGCGGAAATATGGGCGGGTCAGATAGCAGACAGAGCGGTGGGGGGAGGCTGAAGAGGAGACGGTGGAAGACAAAATGACCACCAATCTGCCTGTGGTGAGAGTGTGAGAGACCCAAAGACTCGGCCTCACCACGGGCGATACAAATGATATTAAATGCCTTGGTTTCCACAGCAGTAAGCCGAGGAAGGTGAGAGGCGGGAGCACCAGCCCAGAGGGGAGAGCAGTCCTCCATCAGGCTGCGGATGAAAGATTTATACATGGTCAGGAGCTCAGGTGTGCCAAGGAAGGACTTTGCACGACAGAGGATGTCCAATCAGTGACTGGCTTTGGAGGCCAGCTTGGAGATGTGGCTTCCCAGGAAAGATCATGGCAGATAGTGAGGCACAAACGTTTGAATGAAAGGACCTCTTCAAGAGGATTGTTGAGAAAGTAGATGGGAGGTTTTCCAGATGGTCCTTTCGAAGAGACATTGTGAGAATGTGAGATGTGTCAGGATTGAAAGACATGTTCCACGTGTTGGACCAGCTTGTGGTTTTATCCAGATCTGCAGAGAGTGAAGGGGCTGCTGCTTGCCGATCAGAGGGATGACAGATGGTACGGCAGAGGGTGGAGTCATCAGCAATGAGATAAAGAGTATTTTCCACAGTCGGGGAGATCATTGATGAAAACAACAAAAAGCAATGGGCCCAGAACGCTACCTTGAGGAACTCCAGCCTGGACAGAAAGTGCGGATGAGAGAATTCCATTAAGGGCCACACATTGACTGCGACAGGAGAAGTCTGTGAACTATGAGTGGAGATGTCCTTGGATACCATGGGAAGAGAGTTTGTTGAGCATGGCAGGTGCCAGACCATATCAAAAGCATGCGATATGTCTTGGGAGATGGCTCTGATCTCATGTCTGGCATTGAGGACCTCCATCATTGTTGGGAAAGCAGAAGCAGCAAGCCCAGGGTAGAGTGACCTGGTCTGAATCAAACTTGATGATCGGAAACCAGGCCATTGGAGAAGAGGAAGGATTTAATGTCGGAAGTGATGATGGATTCCAAAACCTTGCTGATGATTGGGAGAATGCTGATTGGTCTGTAGTTGCAGGGATCCGCTTTTGCACCTTTTTTTATGCAGAGCAGTAATGTTTGCTGATTTCCAAGCAGAAGGCAGACAACTTTGAGCAAATGAGAGGGTGAATAGAACAGAGAGAGGGTGAGCAAAAGCAGCAGAGCAGGTTTTTAGGACACGTGGGCTGATGCCGGCTGTACCGGTTGCAGAGTCTGAGTCGAGGTTTAACAGCAAGCTCTCCACCTTGTCAGGAGAAAAGGACACAAAGTCCATGAACAGCTGGGTGTGACTGGGTAAGGTGGGTACAGAAAGCGATGGGTTTGGGACACAAGATTTAGAAGCAAACACCGAGTTTATGCATTCAGCCTTTTCACGTACAGCCCACTGTGCGGCCATTTGAGGTAAGGGAGGGGATGGAGGGGAAACATACATCAGAATCAGACTTAACTAGACGCCACCAGGATTTTGAGGAGGGAGACAGGTTTGAGAGTTCAGACTTGAGATTAGAAAGATGTTGCTTCCTGGCTCTCCTCAGGGTAGATACACACTTGTTCTGAGCTTTGTGGAAGGAACTGAGATTGCCTTCAGTTGGATTTGTCTTCCATGAGGCGAATGCAAGTTGTTTCAGGACAACTGCCTCACCACAAGCTTCAGTGTCCCATGGGCAGGAGGCAGGATAGGACAACTGAAGACAAGATGGGATAAATCTGTGCATGAGGGAGAGCAAGTTTATTTGAAAGGATTCCCAGGATGAGTTGATGTCGGAGAAAGTACTGTAGAGATGGGAGACCAGTCTGGAAGTTTAATGGCTGCTTGAAGACCTTGCCATTCGGCCTGAGTGAAATGCCACACTTGATGGCGCTGAGGTGGTTCTTTAGTAACAGCCAGAGAGGTGTCGACTTTGACAAGCACGTGGTCAGACGAATCAATTGGATCGGAGGAAGAGGAGCAGACGTTTTCTGGGAAATTGTTCAAAATCAGATCCAGAAGGGATGGAGCACCGTTGGTTGAGATCCTGGTCAGGAAGTTGATAGATTGTGTCAGTCCCGATGGAATCATTATATCCTTGAAAAACAAGCTAAGAGAAATCTAAACAAAAAGGCCTTCTTCGATGATTGCAGACGATGATGTCATTGTTGTCTGCCGCACGAGTCAGTAGTTGGTCCAGTGTAGCATTATATTAAATGCATTATGAAAAAAGCAACACCAAAAATTGATGAAGGTCCTTCATAGGCCGGGACCTTATCGACCGTTCAGTCATCAATGTGAAGTATTGTACAACACTGTAGTTGTTTTCATTTTATAAGGATAACAGGTTGATGTTTGGCCAGATTTGTATGATTTCAAAATTACAAAAGTGTTCACGTATGTCATAATCTTTACCGGTACTCTAGAAATAGCTTCAACCCACATGTTCTCACTGCCTTTTTGGTTTTATAAGGGAAGTCGGTGACCTATTCAACATGGATGGCATCGTGTGCTGCAGAAAACCTGGAACGGATCATCACAGTCGCCCGCGAGAAGGCCATACAGCGCAAGGCTCGCCTTGCCAAATTACGAGTGTGTGTCTTCAAAGAAGAACTACCAGTGACCCCATATGAACGGACATTGTTTCCAGGTACAGGGATTGCTCCCGAATGCACGCCCGAGTCCTTCCAGCACAAGTGCAACGTGGATGTATCATTCGGCCCTTGGACAGCCATTGCAGATGTGTATGATCTTCTACATTGCCTGACGAATGATCTTCATGAGCGTGGTATCACTTCCGAGCAGCAATGTATCGGCGTTTGTGATAAACACCTTGTCAGTCATTATTACTGTAAACGACCTATTTACGAGTTTAAGATCACCTGGTGGTGACCCAGGCCTATTATTGTGGCTACTTGTGGTGTTATATTTCCTGAGATGGTGGATGCAACACTTGGCATTCCATTTCAAAAATTGAGACCTTCTGAACTATAGATGCTTGCAATTGTGACATTATTGATAAATCACTTTGTATCAATACATTTGAGTGGTTTATTTATAACTATAAAGAGCATTGGAATTATTACTAGCATCTGGTGTATAATAATTAAATTAAAGCCATTAAATCTTAATTAAATCTTAATTAAAGCCAAGCTGCATACACATCCAAATCGACTCTTGATTTATTTGTTGCAACAGGTTATCGTTCTTTTTTTTTTTTCCTTTTATTTTTTTTATTGTATACAAAGTTGAGGCTCGTGGAAGAGCTGGAGCATTGAACTGATCAGGATGCAACAGAACAAAAGGAACTGCAGGAAGAGAGGGAAAATACCAACAACAGGGCCGAGGGACAAAATAGACGGAGATGGACAAATTAGTGATGCAGGTAAAGGCCCTGTCACACCTTGATGATTTAGCCAGCGTATGCCTGACGTATGAAAAATTTGTCTAAAACGCTGGCACACGTCGAATACGTTATGGGTAAGTTTGTATACGTTAAGAGCATGCTGGCGTACCTCGTAGTACGCTGGCATACGTCTTAGTACGCCGAGCTGTTGGACAAATTAGTGATGCAGGTAAAGGCCCTGTCACACCTTGACGATTTAGCCAGCGTATGCCTGACGTATGAAAAATTTGTCTAAAACGCTGGCACACGTCGAATACGTTATGGGTAAGTTTGTATACGTTAAGAGCATGCTGGCGTACCTCGTAGTACGCTGGCATACGTCTTAGTACGCCGAGCTGTTAGACAAATTAGTGATGCAGGTAAAGGCCCTGTCACACCTTGACGATTTAACCAGCGTATGCCGACGTATGAAAAATTTGGCTAAAACGCTGGCACACGTCGAATACGTTATGGGTAAGTTTGTATACGTTAAGAGCATGCTGGCATACCTCGTAGTGCGCTGGCATACATCATAGTATGCCGAGCTGTTAGACAAATTTTCCATGCTTGAAATTGTTCGACGTATGCCAGCGTATCACTCACACGCTCCACATAATGCTGGCCATCAGTTGTAGGCACGTTACGTGATCGTTGACACACGTCGACACACGTTGCTTGTAAGTTACTCATAAGTCGAAACACGTCAAGGTAATGGTTAGCGTCAGTGTTCCAGACTCCCTGGTTTTTTAATTTTTTTCTTCGGTATGACGGTGATGTTGACACTTCTATTTCTAGTGCGGTTATAATATAATTAATAGGCTGCCGCTCAATGATTTAAATCACAACCACACTAGAAATCAAAGTGTTAAAATCACCGTCATACCGAAAAAAAAAAGAAACCAGGGAGTCTGGAACACTGACACTAACCATTACCTCAACGTGTTTCGACTTATGAGTACCTTACAAGTATCGTGTGTCGATGTGTGTCAACGATCGCGTAACGTACCTACAACTTATGGCCAGCGTATGCGGAACGTGTGTCATACGCCGAGTACGTCGAGACATTTTCAACATGCTGAAAATTTGTCGACGTACTCGGCGTACTACGACGTATGCCAGCGTACTACGACGTATGCCAGCGTGCTCTTCACATATACAAAGCTTACCCATAATGTATTCGACGTGTGCCAGCTTGGTTCGGCAAATTTTTCATACGCTGGCTAAAACATCAAGGTGTGACAGCGGCTTCACACTTCGATGTCTAGTGCGGTTATGATTTGAATCGTCGAGCCGCAGCCTATGAATGGCCTACGCCACGTGATCGTCGGCGATACGCTGCCGCGCGCTATGCATAAGTTAGACTATCGTTAGGCAAAGGTTGTGAACGCCGACAACACGCTCAGCATTCGTTGGTATAAGTTATCTATATGTGATTGAAACGTTCTGTTTGCGTTACTAATACGTTATGCATACGCCCAACACGTTATTATATGCCCAAAACTTAAAAAAAACATCAATAGTTCAGCGTACGCCAGCGTTTTACATACATTTTGATACCTTGCCATACGCTGGCTAAAACGTCAAGGTGTGACAGCCCCTTTAGAATGAAGGGTGGGGGAGGATGCACGAGGCGGACAATATGGATACGCGAACACACTCTCAGGAAGGTAAAACTGGAAATTTGGCGTGGGGGAGGGGTTAATCGGGGTAGAAAATCTGGTTTTGGATGGCAGGTGATGTGGATCCAATCATTCTGCAGTATGATGCATAACCTCAAACAATGGAAGTCTAGCACATAGACTATTGGACAATGAACACAAAGCTAGATCCTATATCCTCCATTTATCCTCAATCTTTCCTTTCAAGTGAAAGAAAATACCTGAATTGTGAAAGCCTACATACAAGGCCACACTCTCGAGATCTTTTGACATGATCTGAGAGCACCAAGCCCGACTTGCTGCTCTAAATATAGTAGAAAGCAGCATGTTACCATGAGTTTGGATTCATACCAGATGAAGTTTGACTTCCTATATGTACAGTACTTTCTCTCAGCCAGCTGACACTCACCAGCTCCTCCATGATGCATGTGATCTTATGGTAAACCCCCTCCTGGTTCAACTCCCACAATCCAGGTTTACCACACACCTACACTCCTTTGTTACTCTTTTCTCTCATTTGCATAATCTCCTTCATTCACTCTTTCCTCCAAGGCTTCAAAGCAGATGTTGCACCACCATGTCATACAAATTCCTTGGTCCTACCAGTGATATTTTCTCCCCTCATTAACCCGACCGAACCTACCCTTACTTGCAGGTTAGTGCTTCTTTCCCTTCTCTATCTCTCCTTATCCTTTTCACCCATTCCCTTGCTTATTGTGTCCAACTGTGGCCACACTGGTGCTTCTTACCCTTTGTCACCGCAGTCTTCCATGAGCCTCAATCTTGCATAAACTTTTCAAATAATAAAGTCTGATGCAGGGTCGCTGTTCAGCTTTCACACATCACGGCACACAATTAATTGTCACAACGATGGAGAGCACACACACATATCCAAAAGCAGAAATTTAGAGTAGGTTCCTAAAAAGAAGGAACTGAGTGAGAATGGTGGAGGAAATGGGAAAAAGTGTGGAAGTGGGGGGTGAGAGGTCAAAATATGTCATTATTATGTATGTAATATGTAGATTTCCCCAGCAGACGTGAACGCAGTGCAATCATCAAATCGGATACATATAATTTCCTTGCAAAATCTGTTCTGATATGAATTAAAGTTGGAGAGAGGGGGAAGGGGGGATGGCAGAAGAGCGGAGGGAAGAAGAAGGGGAAAGGAGTGGGGAGGGGAGAAGAGGGGGAAAGGAGGAGGAGAGAAGAGGGAGTGAAGAAGGGGGGAAAGAGGGGAAGGGGAGAAAATGGTAGGGGGATGGGAGATGAGGTGAAGGGGAAAAGAGGGGGGAATGAGTGGGAGGGGAGAAGGGGTGGAAGAGAGGGGGAGAAGGGGAGGGGAGAGAAGAGGAGGGGGGGAGGAGGGGAGAAGAGGGAGTAAGGGGGGGAAGAGGGGAAGGAGGGGAGAAGAGGATGTGAAAGTGTTGTGTTGTGTTGTGTTGGATGTGAAAGAACAATGTAAATAGAGATTACAGGATGCAAGGGGTAATTTTGGAGGGTGTCACACAGGAGAAGGATCTGGGGTTGGTAATACATACGGGAGGTGAGCAGGCAGCACAGTGCCAGGCAGGTAGAGGTAAAGCAAATAGGGTTTTAGGTTGTATTCGGAGGGGGATCAATTATAAATCAGAAGAGGTGGTGTTAACATTGTGCAGGAATTTAGTGAAGGACACATCTAGAATACTGTGTACAGTTTTGATCACCACAGTTCCGAAAAGACATAGATGCCATAAAGAGGGTTTAGCGTAGGGTTACCAGATCGATTCCGGGCCGAGCTGGACTCGGGTATGAGGAGCGGTTGAAGGAGACGGGGCTTTATTCACGAGAAAGGAGGTGGTTACGAGGAGATATGATGGAGATGTTTAAGATAATGAAAGGTATTGATAAAATAAGTGGCAGATGAATTATTCAACAGAGTAGACAGTGACAGAACCAGGGGCCATAGCCTGAGAGTAAAGAAGAGGAGAGTTAAGACGGTAGTAAGGTTGGGAACTTTCACTCAGAGAGTAGTTAATGCATGGAATGGTCTCCCTGGAAAGGTAGTAGCAGCAGAAACAGGAGATAAGTTTCAATTATAATTAGATACCTGGAAGTTATGGAGATCGAGGGGTATGGGGATGTTGATTAGACTTTTTGGTAGTTTGAGTATTGATGGGTGATTGTGTACAGAGTGCTGTCGGTGGGGGTCTTGTTAAGGGGGGTTGTGTGGTTGATGTGTGTTTTTAACTAAGCCCATGCCCTCTCTCCGAGGGGAAGGATTTTTTTTTCCAACAACAACAACAAAAAAATCCAAACAATAAAATACAAAAATCTTTTTTCTTTCATTAATTAAAAACATCTATATCTCTCTATTATAATACCAAGCTTGCACACTAAAAACTCGGCTCGCCGTCACGCGATCCCTATGAAATTGCTGTGGCACTTAGCGGACATGTCGACAATGTTTAGGAAGTCTTGGCGTTCCATAGTACCACTTGCATTTTGCACAATGCGTATTTTTTCATTCCCCGTGTAC
>BROF01002372.1:75000-186207 GCA_024346535.1 Eptatretus burgeri
AGGGGGTGGGATGAGTAGGCGGGGGGGGGAATGGGGCAGGAGCGGGGGATGAGTCGGCGGGGGTAAGCACGCCCTGTCCAGTCCATGTCCCTCGAGTGTGGGTGAGCTGGTGAGGGTGGTTGAATGAACGGAATCCGTCTGTGACGGTGTTTGGGCTCGTATGTGTATGTGTATGTGTATGTGTATGTATATGTATATGTATATGTATATGTATATGTATATGTATATGTATATGTATATGTATATGTATATGTATATGTATATGTATATGTATATATATTTGCATTTTCTTTCTTGGATCTTGGGTTGGTGTGGTGTTCGCACAGGCATGATGGGCTGAATGGCCTCCACCTGTGTTGGATTTCCCTTGTTGTTGTCGTTGTTATTTATTTATTTTCCCACCTCATTTTGAATTCCCAAAGGGTCCTTCTTTCACCAGTCATGTCCGGAGCCTCACGCCGCTTAAAATGTGATAAAATAAAATAAAAAAAAAAAAGAAGCCAGTACGCTAAGAGGAAGTTCGATGAAGCACTTCCGGGTTGATGTCCGTTTAAACCCTGCACGGTGCAGTCATTCCAACTCAGGCCCATGTGGTCGGGGCCCAAATGGTCCGAGAGGTATTTTCGGAATTCTGATTTAATACCGAGAAAGATCTGTAAAACGTTAATTTAAATATAATTTTCTGTTCCTCGATGACGGCAATGAAGGTAAGTTTAAAAAAAAGGGAGTTTTTATCCAATTTATGTTGAGGTGATTGATTGTTGATTTTAATGAGGTGTTTTTTTTTTCACTCGTTTTATCTTATTTACTGCATTGTTTTATGTCACATCGGCAATAAACTTCCAACAACGATCATTAAACCTCATTCTTCCTTTTTTAAACTACAAATCGACCAGAAACCTTGTTATTATTAACTTGTATATCCGATTTGATCTCGAAATGAGGTGTAACAAGGTTAGGTTGGACGAGCCGAGGAGACTCGTCTGGTGGACGTCACCTCAGCACCACTCCAGCACGTACTACAAGTGTGTTGTGCGAAGTGAAGTGTTTTGTGGTGGCCGGAGTGCAAATCCTGCCACCGTCCTCGGGAAGGTCAACAACTGCAGGAGGACGTCCGCAGGCTCAGTATGCACCAGATATGGATGTCCGTCTGCTCTCAAGAAGCTGCTCTGCCCTTTGGCAGGTTTTGTATTTAATCCTGCTGGTTGCATCATTGCTGCGAGTGTGGCTGTGCCGCTGATGCAGTGCCCCTTGTAAATTTGAGAAGAAATTTGGAATTTGGCCAGCATGCCAGTGATGGCTTGCCTACTCTTCGAGAAAGATGCCATGGGATCTTTAATGTTTAATGTCCACCAACTAATGTTGTGAGAGGGGATGCTGAGTTGAACGTTCATCCGAAGGACGGCACGCACACTGATCCCTTTCCCTATCTGTGAAACACCACGGTGACAGTTTATACAGTAGCCACGTCGGTATTCAAACCCAAGCTCGACAACTAAGGGGTAAGCGTGCCTACCTCAAGGCCATCCTGCTAGCCCACGTGGCGTGAACATACTGGCTGCAAAACCCCGCATTGATTGGATAAATTACAGAGTATAGAAAATAACACTAATAACCTTTCCTTTAATATGGAATAGGCAAAGCCTCGAAGCGAACGTAGAATTCTTCTTGCATTTGATGCTGCAATTTCCGGTTACTTCGGCCTGGATTCAGGATCAGCGATCAAATATTGTAAATCACGATTAAAAAAAAATTTTTTGATGATACGGGAGAGATCTTTATTATAAAATTAGGTAGACTTAAAACTGCTGGAGTATTTACTCTCTCGTTTTGTTGTTAATTTTATAGTCTTAAAGCTGTGATTGGGTATACTATAGATCAAATTAATTTAATTATTTGTGCATTTCTATAACCGTGATAACACTACTGCATATTACCTCATTACCTTCACAACAACAACTACACTGCCGAGAACAGGATCTCATCTGAAAAAATAAATATTACCTCAACATTACCTTCACAACAACAACAACACCACATAGAACAGGATTTCATCTAAACAAATAAATATTACCTTCACAACAACAACTACACCGCCAAAAACAGGATCTCATCTGAAAAAATAAATATTACCTCAACATTACCTTCACAACAACAACAACACCGCATAGAACAGGATCTCATCTAAAAAAATAAATATTACCTCAACATGACCTTCACAACAACAACTACACCGCCGAGAACAGGATCTTGTGTAAAAAAATTAATACTAGAAGCGAACGTAGAATTCTTCTTGCATTCACTTCTGACTTTACCTATAACTTGTTCACAACTGTATATGCAATTTCCGGTTACTTCGGCCTGGATTCGGGATCAGCGATCAAATAATGTAAATCAAGATTAAAAATTATATTTTGATGATGCGGGAAATATCTTTATTAAAATCAATGGAGGAAATATACACCATGTCTGATATTTGGGTCTT
Source organism: Eptatretus burgeri (assembly GCA_024346535.1). Taxonomy (NCBI): domain Eukaryota; kingdom Metazoa; phylum Chordata; class Myxini; order Myxiniformes; family Myxinidae; genus Eptatretus; species Eptatretus burgeri. The sequence goes on from BROF01002372.1 coordinate 77,486, forward strand.
TCATGTCTCCGAGGTTGCCTTTATCTCCCGGCATGCATCATTCCCCATGCCAAAAACCGGAAGCAAAAAAAAACCGGAAGCAAAAGGGTCATAGCCAGTGACACTGATTCCAAATTGCCAGGGTATTGTGTTGTTGTTGTTGTTTCCTATTCTCTCATGTGCATGCGTTAAGTAATATTCACAAGATAGAAATAAAACCCAATTGTGTTTATACACCGCACAGCGTTTAAAAAAAAAAACCTTAAGCAAAAGGGTCATAGCCAATGACACTGATTCCAAATTGCCAAGGTATTGTGTTGTTGTTGTTATTTCCTATTCTCTCATGTGCACACGCTAAGTATGAAGCTCACTACGTTCGCTATTAACATAAGCATTGTACCCCTGGCAGGTCATCGGTGAAATGGACAACTTCTTGGAATGGCTCCAATCACACGGTCTGAGAGCAGAAACAGCCCAAGCCGTGATCGATATACTTGGAATTGAGAATCGGAAGATTCTTCGAGCTTGTACAGACTCCGATTCATTGCGAACAGAGCTCTTCTCTCTCGCCAAAGAGAAATTAAAATTTGCAATGTATGCTGACTTCTGTAAATTTGTGAAATCTCTTTTGAAGCCGCAGGTTGTCCAGCTTGCAGGTTCTTCTCTGTTGGGAAGTGTGTTCGTCAACTTGGAGAATGTTATTCGGAAACTTTCCAGTTTCTGTGAAAAGTTTGTTGAATTCCAAAATGTGCAGCTGGAAAGCGTTCATCGTTTCCGGGGAATCGGTTTCGGTGATGTCTGCAACCTCCACTATCGGGATGATGGATTAACACCCAAGTCTGGTATGTCACTATTTTATATGCTCCAGCATGTCAAGAAATACCTTGATGTTCAACCATTAACGTGGTTTTTATTTTTATTTTTTGTAACTTATGGAATCTCTTTTGGAGCAATTTTGTGTTGTCGAAGACATTTAGATTCTTGATAACCAAGTAAGCGTTTTTTTTTTTTTTTCTTCTAAACCACATTAATTTCCAAAGTGTTCCATGTTTAACAGCACATTAAAGTTATCCGCATGCAGGAAGTATTCTGTTTACTCCTCGTATTGGCATGGACAGTGTGAGGGACATCCTATGGAAGAAAGGATTTTGTTAAACAGATAATGTCTGGGCTCTAAGCTGCAGCCTGGATTGAGATATCTGTCAGGATGGAGTGTAGGCCTCGATGTTTTTGAGGTACATACAGTGAGGGACAGGGGAGAAGGTGTTGGGAGGGTGAGGGACGGGGGGAAGTAGGCTGAGAAGGTGCGTGTGAGTAGGGACAGGATGAGTGGTAACTTGAGAGTTGCAGGACGAGTGGGTACATGAAGATGGGGTGAGGGGATGCAGAAAGATGGGACATGAAGTGAAGGGATGCTGAAGAGGGGGGACACGTGGAAGGACGTGGGCTTGTAGTCGATGTTTGGGAGGGCACTGACACAGAGGGGTTTGACACTGCAAATTAACGTGAATGGAATTTGATTGTTTTGTGCAGACAACCTCTGCAAACAACTTCCCAAGATTCCCGTATTCAACTTTCTGAGATATACATCGTGGAATGGTTGGAATTTTTGTTCAAGGCACGAAGGAAGGTCAAGCTGTAGCAACTGGAGGATGGATGACAGAACCAGTGTTTCCGTGAGACAGGTTTGCAAAATATGCCTGTGTTGAAGAAGAAGAAGAAGAGGAATAATAAATCATGATGATGAAGAACACATGAGGTGCAGATGCCAGAGAAATAAGGGAAATGAGCATTTCAATATGTTTTCAAAAGCTTTTAAAGGAAGAAGCGTTTTCTTCAATGGGCGTTGCACTTGAGGGTTGTGGGGGGGGGGGGGGGGGGGAGAGTGGAGGGGGTGTTTGTCCAAATGTTCGTGTTGCAAAGGTGGAGGTGTTGTGGAAAAACTCCAAAGACTGCCCTTGGTTGTTCAAATCGGTTTATTGGTCACGTGCACGGAGAAAAGCAAAGCATCAATCGGCTTTGAAACTCATCTGGCTCCGCATTGCCAGAGGACTGACTTGTGTACAGATTGGAAATGGGGATGGGTCATGTGAAGGACATCTGACACTGACTAATCAACATGTGATAGTTTGCAAAGAGTGGACAAAAGGGGAAGGACCACTCAAAATCTGTCAGCAGATCTAAGGTCGAATAAATTCACCCCATAATAACAATGAAGAATGATGAGAACGATTCTTTACACAATTTATGCAACTAGTACGTGCGTGGCCGTATGTGCAATAAAAATAAAAAAATAAAAAAAAACTTTCAAACCACGCGCCAGAAATAACAACCACACAGGTTGTGCCTTCGCTCTCGTAAACGACGGCTGGATTGGGGCATTGTGTTTATCTATAAATGCTCATAAGAAATCGAGAAATTATTAGAATACAGTAAGTCATCACTATCCGGAAGTAGTGTGTGCCCATACGGAATGTTCACATGCATTCCACGAATTATCACTTTCATTGAAGTAACAACTGCTGTGATACTTGCACACACAGAGTTAATTAAAATCAAGTTTACCTCCCTGTCTTTGCTTGCCATGACATTCGCTGCCATTGACCATTGCCACTCCTACGCCACGGTAACTAAGGCACCCTTTCCCCATCGGCCACGCCTACGCAGCAACGTGTCCTGCCATTGGGTTGGTAAATAAATGGCCGCAGCAACGTGTCCTGTCATTGGTTTGGTAAATAAATGGCCATAACTTGGGAACCACTTGTCCGATTAATATCAAACCTTGAAAAGGCACATCCTCAGGTCCCCACCAATATACCTGACAAGTTTCAATGAGATCGGACCAGTGGTTGTCGAGAAACAGCGGACACACACACACACACACACACACACACACACACACACACACACACACACACACATTGCTGGAATTATAGATAGATAATCCTTGACAAATCATCAGCCCCAGACACAAGCCTGGGGTGTCAATCACAAGGGCGCATAAGAATAACAGCATATTTTTAGTTCAAAGAGGAAGTGCTAGAAGTGGGAGTACAGAAACCAAACCACAAGGCCATGAAGGCACTTTGCTTTAACAAAACAGCTTTTAGCATTTATAAAGCATTTCAAAACATTATTAATACAAAAACACCAAGGCCTGGTGACAGTCCTGTGATTCACAGAGCTTTATGATCACTTTACATGCCATTTATCTTGTTCATGCAGATTATTATGCACATTTACTCGATAGGATTTAGTTTTTACTTCTACAGGTGAGAGGAGAGTGGGGGTGTGGTTGGGGGGAGGGGGAGTTGTTTCCAATAGAATCCCTATACACAAAGAGTACACAACTTTCAATTGGAAGATATTTTGTATCCTTGGAGCGCGGCACGCCGAACCTGTGCCAATTGCGCATGAAGCAGAATGTGTTCGTTTTCTAATCGAGCTGTCTTTCTCTGCATGCGAAACGAATATTATGTAACTTGATGCTTTTTTTTAATATATTTTTTGTTCTTCCAACACGTCAGAATAAGCATGTACAATCAGACAAAATTGATTTAACATTTTAACATATCACAGAAACTGAGGGAAAATGAAGTGTATTGCCTGAGTAAAGGTTCACACTGATTGCCTAATTAGAGGTAGACAGACTGTGTGAGCTGAATAAACACAGAGGTATTGACAGACAGGATGGAGAAATTTGAAAAGTAGAAGAAGAAAAGTGAAAAGCAGAAATGAAGGCACGCCATCCACACCAGAAAAGCACACCATCAAGAGTCGGGAATGCGAAAGGATAACAATTGTGAGTCCAAAAAAAAGAGAAACATCTTGAGTTGATTGATCAATTGATTGCATACTCTGCCTGAAGGCAGGTCCTTGGCTGCTTGGCAAGGCTGATACTGGGTGGTTTGCAATTACCTTCCCAGCTCATCATTTCTTTTAAGGTACTGTCAACTTTTCATTAAGTACTGTGCCTCTGAAAACTTGCATACAGACAGTGATTGTCAGGTCAGGTATGGAAGCATGCACTGGAGTAGCATGTCGCTGTGTCCACTTTCCGCTGGTACTCCAGGGGCCTCTGTCTGGCCATCCCCCAGACAGATGCCTGACCCATTCCCATCTCCTTGAGATGCCAATCAACCTGCTGCAACCATGAGGCATGTGGTTGGACTGTTGGCCTCCTCCACTCACAAGGCTCCCTTGCTGAGAAAATCTGGTGAGCAGGATCAGCATCAGGAAAACGAGCCACATGTCCATACAGCCGCAGCTGACGCTCATGGATTTTACAGGCAACAAATCTAAGTCTCTCTCAGCAACTGCTCATTGGGCACAAAGTCTGAACAGCAACAGCCAAGGATTCTCTGAAGAGAGCTGGTTCTGAAAGAGTTAAGTCTCCGTCTCAGATCCCTGGTCAGAGTCCAAGTCTCACATCCGCAGAGTAAGACTGGAAGCACCAAAGACCTGAAGACTCAGACTTTCTTCCTCCTGCACTGGTACCGACAGCGCCACACACAATGATCCAGTGAATCCATGATTCCCCAGGCCCGACCCAGACGTCTGTTGACCACTGGCTCACAACCAGCAGAGACAATGAATATCACTGCCAAGGTGAGTAAATATCTGTAACCTCAACATCCTCACAAGAAATGGGTACAGACAAGATAGCAGCATCCAAGATGTCAATGAAAGCCTGGATCTTAGTTTTGACCCAGGAAACCTGTTGCCACAGCAGCTCTGATTCCTCAATCAGTGCCTCGAGGGTACCCAAAAGGATACCCAGAGTCTCCGCAAAGATGACTGCATCGTCTGTGAAATCAAGGTCAGAGATCTTGACACTCCCAAACGATACACCCTAGCTTGATCTCTCCGACATCCTCCCCAGAATCCAGTCCATACAATTGCTGAAAACTGTGGAGGCTAGTACACACCCCTGAGGACCTCCAGTAACAACTTGAGATAAGTCAAAGATGAAACCACTACATTTCCCAGCACTCTCAGTTCCAGAGTATAGTTCAGACATCAGATTGATCAGTTATCGTGGCACCCCACGTTGACCAAGAATCCTCCAGAAGGCATCCCATTTCACTGAATCGAACGCTTTGCAGCGATCAATGGAGGCTGCAAGCAGCCCCTGCCAAACATCTCATCTGCATTCGGTGAGCACCCGAAGAGCAAGGATACCGTCAATCGTTGTCCTCTGGTGTAAATCCTGACTGCTCTGGGTGCTGGTGCTCAAGCAGATGGTGGTGAACCCTTTCATTAATTATCCCAGAAAAGACCTTCCCAGCACTGAGGGCAGCGTCACCCTTCAGTAGTTGTTGCAGTCTTGGTGATCACAATTCCTTTTCCAGAGAGGGACAACAAGGCCCCTCTTCCAGTCAGTTTGGGATGATGCCTGTGTTCCTAACAGAGTATAGAATTGCATCCAATGACATGAGTACAGCATTTCTACCAGCCTTGAGAAGTTCAGTATGGATGCCAAGATCCCAGGATCTTTGCCCATGTCAATCAGTTCACTGCAGCCTGTGCTTCCACTAACGAATGTGGATCACAGTTGATTGGATGGTCAACAATGGGAATACTAACACCCCTGACATCCAACTCAACAACCGGTGGGTCACCCTGGTGGAGCCGCTCAAAATAACCGGCTCAGTGGACCTTCACTTCCAGTCAGTTGAGCCCACTTCTCTGTCAAGAGCCCACCGCCCCGCTCTAACTGCATTACACCGAGGGATCGGCTTGGAGGAACACAATGCACGAATTCCCATGAAAGCAGGATGAGAATTGCTTGACCACAAGTGATGCTCTACCCCCTCACAGATTCCTTGCACATAGGCCTCCTTGTCCGCCCTCAGCGCATGTACAGTTTTACGCCTTAACTCCCGGAACAGCTCAGCAATGCTATTAAGCCTGGCCCTGCGACTCTGGTCAATGTTATCCAGTGTCCCTTGAGAGACAAATTTCTTCTTTGCCCTGTGGTGCGTTCCAAGTCATCCACTGTCAACATCAAGGATGGGAGTCTTGAAGGCACTCCACAACTCTTCAGGATTCCCCAAAGCACCCAGAACCCCCCCCCCCCCAAATACCCACTGAGCCTGTTCATACCTTCTCAGCTACCTTCTCATCCTTGAGCTTGCCAACATCCAGCCAAGGCTGGGTCGGTACTATTCCCCGAATTTCAGTTGCAACTTCAGAGTTGCCACAACAAGCCTGTGGTCAGTATTTAAGAACTGAGCACTCCAGTCGACCCTGCAGTTCTGGATCGTCCTCCAGTGACCATCAATGAGCACATGGTCAATCTCCTTTGCCACACCAGCGTTGGAATACCAAGTCCAGCGATGAGCCTGTGGGCGCTGAATCCATGAAACAGCCACCCCAAGTCCATGACTTCTTGCAAAGTCAAGGAACTTGGTGCTATTCTGGTTCACAGTTTCAGACACATGGGGACCAACACATGTCTCATAACCATCCTTAGTGCCAGTCGATGCATTGAAATCCCCCAAGACTAGAAGAGTATCTCACCTGGGGCACTGATCAACCGCAGACTCAAGCTCAGCACAGAATGCATCCTTCACGGTGAGGGAGATCACTCTCCTCAGTTTGAATATATACACAGACCAGCGATATGACACCCAAGGAGTGAAGAATCCTTCGTCTCATAAAATGTTTGGTGACTGTTGTTACCTCAATTATCATTGGAGTAAACTTATTGGACACAGCAACAGCAACTTCTTGGGCATGGTAACCAGAGCGACCACACAAATAGTAAGTTTAACCACCCGCCATGATCTTACCACTGTCCGGTCTCCAAACCTCAGAGAGTGCTGCAATACCGATGTTCAAACCCTGGAGCTCAGATGATAGCGGAGACAGGTGATTATCTTATGTTTAGGACATTCCAGGCATCCACCCGAAGGGACCACCTCAGGTTAATCCAAGGAGATGCCGTCTGGTGTATGAAACCTCAGCACCACCCTGCCACACCACCACAATTCAGCCCAGGAAGTTTTCCCCATGATTTTCCTCCTGTCATCAAAGAATGGGGGTCCCGAAAGCTTTGCCCCAATGTCATCATCCGGTGAGCTGCCCTGCGAAGAGCAGCAGCACAGGAGGTACTCCCACGGAGTGAGTTTTCAGTTTTCTTTGCATTTTTGATTTTTGTGGAATGGAGTGTTTTATGGTGGTTGAAGTGCAAATCCTGCCATCAACCGCCTTAAAAATTATAAAAATAAAAACAAGTAACCCAACTGCAGGAGGATGTCCATTGACACAGTTGGGCACCAGATATGGATGGTGGTTGGCTCACGAGGAGCTCCTCTTCCCTTTGACAGGGTTTGTTTTTATTGGTGAGTCTAGGTTTACATAGTACCTGTAGCAAGTCACAGATGTAATCTGACCTAATCTGATGTAAATCCTTCATCATTTTCTATTTCCATTCAATCTCTTTCTATCTCTCTCTATCGAGTGCAGCCTGTGGCTGCTGGTTGCATCATTGGTTGGGACATGGCTATGCCGCTGATGCGGTGTCCCCCTTACCAGTACACTGGTACTCATTTTGCCGACCTCGGAAGGAAGACAGGCTGAGTCAACCTCCTGGTGTATTTTAATTCAGCGGCCAATGGGGCTTGAACTCAGGACCAAGCCGCCACCCTAACCACGAAGCCAACACCAGGCTTAATCTCTTTATATAATGTGATTGTAATCCTTCATCATTTTCTATTTTCATGAAATCTCTCATCTTTCATGAGTTCCCTTTTCCCACAGCTCGATAATTCAAAAGTGTAGCATCAACAGTGCTCGATTCGGTCTTGCCAAGTTGCGAAGCAACTGCTTTGGTGTGTTCCAATTTTCCATATCCGACTGGTGAACAGTCATGATTTCCATATCCAACAACCTTACCTCAGTTCACCAATTTGGTTTCAGACTAGGTCACTCAACCTTGTACATGCTGCTTCCACTCACCCAGCAATGGATGCAGGCCCTCAATGTCACACAAGAAATTAGAGCTGTCTGATCATATCTCAAGCTTTCGATACAGTGTGGCATCCTGCCTTACTCTCCAAACTCTCTGCCTATGGCATCCAAGGCCAACTCCACACATGGCTTACTGACTCCTCTACTCCAGAAGTCAATGTGTGGCACTCAACAGAACCCTTTCATCTCCTCCCAAGCCTACTGTTGGCTTAACATTTAAGGTGATGGCTTAAGATCATTGGATCTCGAGTTCGAGCTCCTGTTGAAATAACACCAAGTGGGTTGACTCAGCCTGTCATCCTTCCGAGGTCGGCAAAATGAGTACCAGCTTTCTGGTAACATGGGCACTGCATCAGCGGCACAGCTGCACTTATAGAAAAATGATGTAACTACAGCCACAGGCTGCATAAGAAACAACATCATCTCCTCTCCCTGTTTGGGCTGGAGTGCCCCAAAGCAGTGTTTGAGGTCCAGTCCTATTCCTGATCTTCATAAATGATCTCTCTGACTGAAAAATCCTCTATGTATTTACTGATGACGTCACCCTGTGCTTTGACATCCCTCATCCTTCAGCCTCTCCCCTCTCTGCAGACCTTGACAAAATCACAAGACTGTAAAACACATAGAATATGTCCTCCAATCCTGACAAATCTTACACTATCATTACCTCTCTCCAAAAGGATCCTCCCCACCCCTTCTACTTTCTGAATAATCCTTTTGAGAAAGTTCAGTGACTCAAAATCCTTGGTCTCCCTGTCAGCCATGATATTTCTTGGGCAAACCACAATTTAAAGTTTGTCTCCAAAGCCAGCTTCTGACTGTATCCTTTGGCACACCTGGACTCCTATCCATCAAACTTTCTTAAACACGTGCAGTGAACATTAATATTGTCGTGTTCACAGCCGATGAACACCAGCCTTGGACGAATAGCCGGATGGTCTTAAGCAGCTTCGCTGCTTTACATCGAAAAGAGTGTTTGGTGGTTACGACACGCATGGGATGGAAAGCAGTGAAGGCGTTTACCTGAACGGAAGCACATGGGTTTATTCTCGAACCCGCAATGAATAAACGAACACAAGGAAATTCAACAATAATGGTTTAATGAAATTAAATCGGTGATGGAAATGAAAGGTGAGGTGAAACTAAATCCTCATTTGAGATGTCTCCGGTCACAAAAACAGACAAGGGAAAAGGTAAAATTAAAAAAATCTCCCCTTTATGTCATTAATCAGCTTTGCGTCCAGAAATTGCCTTTAGGAGCCTGGTGGTCGTCAAACCTCAAAGTCACTGCACGGGAAGCACACCAGATGGCGCAGAGTTGCTCTCTGTAGCACCATGTACGTGAGTTGATTCGTGTGGGTGGTCCTCTTTCGCTCCACTCCGTCCGAATCGCCAAGAGCCCCATAATCCACTGCCACACCACCTCCTCATTATCGAAATTGCTCTGTCTCTGTGTCTCTGTCTCTCTGTGTCTCTCATATGGTGCCACCTTCCTCTTCGATCATACAACAAGGGACTGCCGAAAAAGAGCCAAGAGATATGCTCCTCTTTTTCCCTTTCTCTCCAAAGTGCACAAATTCCACGACCCAGCCAAACAGACAATGGCTAGCATCCTGTTGAAGCACACGAGCAAAATCTTACCAGCACGAACAATGAAAATTGTGCAACTTTCTTGTCTGTGAGCAGAAGTTGCTCCTCCTCTTGCTCAAAAGTGCACCGAAAAGGTCAGCCTTCTTCTCACAGGCACAAACCAAAGATCGCCAACCTTCCTCCTTGATTAAAAAAAAAACCCGAGACAGACTGTTTTTCCAACCACTGTTTTTCACAACATCCTTCTCGTAACATCACCCAAGACCAATCATGAACCGTGGGGGCGTGGCTTGCCGGTGCCAATTCCTCGGAGGCAGGGTTTATTCTGCTCGGAATTTGTCTGGTTCTGTCAGCAGTTGAGTTGGTTGTTGTCGTTGTTTAAAAAAAAAAAAAAACTTTTTTTATGGCCGGCCTTGTAAATGTAAAAACTTAGGAAAAAATTAGTCTGAGACCCTACCTAATTAACCCAACACCACTCCCCCCTTCGTGTGGTGACAAGTACAGAGTTTCCCTACTTTATTTACGTCGGAATGTCTCCAACACGTCCACGGACCAAGCAACTCGATACAATCCTATCTTTACTCTGAAATTCCTCAATCAACCCCCACAAACGTAACAATATATTTCTCATTGTACACACCTCGATTCATCTCTCATAATGATGGCAGCATTATGGAGCCTCTCTCACAGCGGCAGTGACGTCTTGCATTGCATACTACTTTTTTGGCTGGATTTATATTTGGCAATGTTTTAATCGTCATATCCTTCATTGTATTCAGGTGATGTCCATCCTGTAAATGTGGAATCCAGACAACGCAATGATTCATCTGCCTCAGAAACTTCAAGATATGCTTCTGTGAAGGAAGATTCAGATGTTCATTTGACAAATGGCAGTACTGCCTGTTCTGTAACAGGTGAGCAGAAACATACAAAATGAACATTCAATCTTTTGAATTCACTGTTTATTAAAATTTTGAAATCGTTCAATATCTTGTATTTTGAGTTTGACACAAAAAACGTAAAATAACTTCTTGTTCTTTGTTTTTGTAGAACAATCGAGAAGTCCATTTGGACAGATAAGGTGCAGGAGCAGCTTGATAATGAAGAAGATGTTTATTTTGAAGAAACATTCCCAAGAACAAGACTCCGAACCTTCAAAATACAAGTGCATGTCTGGTGAAAACGGCACAAAGATCAATATTATATTAAACAAACCCAAAAATGTTATCGAAAGGCAAATGTGTTATAAGTGTAATCTATGCAGTGTCTATTTTACTTCAGCGAGAAATGTCAAAGTACACATGAGGATCCACACAGGAGAGCGTCCTTACAAATGTCCGACATGTGATAAAGCTTTCTCTCAACAAGGCCATTTGAAAAAGCATATGAGGATCCATACAGGAGAGTATCCTCACAAATGCTCTATCTGTGATGAAGGTTTCTCTCATAAAGAAAGGTTGAATAAGCATATGATGATTCACACAGCAGAGCGACCTCACAATTGTTCCATATGTGATAAAGGTTTCTCTTGTAAAAGCGCCTTGAATATACATTTTAGGATCCATTCAGGAGAGCGACCTTACAAATGTCCCACATGTGATAAAGCTTTCTCTCAACAAGGCCATTTGAAAAAGCATATGAGGATCCATACAGGAGAGTATCCTCACAAATGCTCTATCTGTGATGAAGGTTTCTCTCATAAAGAAAGGTTGAATAAGCATATGATGATCCACACAGGAGAGCGACCTCACAAATGTTCCAAATGTGATAAAGGTTTCTATCAAAAATATAAGTTGAATAAGCATATGAGGATCCACACGGGAGAGCGTCCTCACAAATGCTCTGTCTGTAATAAAGCTTTCTATGAAAAGGGCGATTTGAAAACGCATATGAGGATCCACACAGGAGAGCGTCCTCACAAATGCTCTGTCTGTGATGAAGCTTTTTCTCGAAAATACAAGTTAAAAATGCATATGAGGATCCACACAGGAGAGCGTCCTTACAAATGCTCCATATGTGATGAAGCTTTCTCTCAAAAATACAACTTGAAAATGCATATGAGGATCCACACGGGAGAACGTCCTTACAAATGCTCTGTCTGTGATAAAGCTTTCTTTGAAAAGGGCAATTTGAAAACGCATATGAGTGTCCACACAGGAGAGCGTCCTCACAAATGCTCTGTCTGTCATGAAGGTTTCTCTCGAAAATACAAGTTGAAAATGCATATGAGGACCCACACAGGAGAGCGTCCTCACAAATGCTCTATCTGTGATAAAGCTTTCTCTCTCAAGGCCCATTTGAAACTGCATATGAGGATCCACACGGGAGAGCGTCCTTACAAATGCTCTGTCTGTGATAAAGCTTTCTCTCAAAAGGGCTGTTTGAAAATGCATCTGAGGATCCACACAGGAGAGCGTCCTTATAAATGCTCTGTCTGTGATAAAGCTTTCCCTCAAAATGGCTACTTGAAACTGCATATGAGGATCCACACAGGAGAGCGTCCTTACAAATGCTCTGTCTGTGATAAAGGTTTCTCTCAAAAGGGCTGTTTGAAAATGCATTTGAGGATCCACACAGCAGAGCATCCTTAGAAATTCCCCATCTGTGATAAAGGTTTCTCATAAATGCACCTTGAATAAGTATATGAGGATCAACACAGTATTGCATAGAAAAAAAGAAATAGCAGATATATTCTGACAAATGGGAGAACGACAAAAGAGCAGGAAGATTTTGAAAAGAGCTTGATAGAATGAAGATTGACAAGGAAGGCTTGTTCGAATGGCTAAGAGGAGGTCAACTTAATTGGGATGAAGAACGAGTCATCATCAATGCCCCAGACCAAGGATACTACACAAATGCCCTTAAGAAAATGGTGGGATTGGGCCAATTGGAAAAATGCAGGTTTTGTGAGGTAGAAACAGAAAATACCAGTCACCTCCTTTCGGGATGTAAAAAAAAAAAAAACTCATGTTGAAACAGCTGTACACAGAAAGACATATCTGTGTCTGTCGGATAATCCACTAGCACATCTGTAAACATTTCAACATCCCGGTCCCAGAACAATCATGGAAATACAAACCAAATCCGATCCTTGAAAATGAACATAGTGTTGCGGATCCGGGGTGGCGGGATTCTCACCCGACTATTGGCGCCACCCTCACCACCGCCATCTCCGGGGTTTATAATGCCGGCCGGCTCAGCACAGGCCTCAGGTCACGCGTCTTCAATCGCGATACCAACGTAATCCTGAACCTTACCAGTTGGGGAAATAGAACCCTGGTTACAGACTGGTTTTGTCAGATGCCGAGCGTTTTCTGCCAGTCTGTAACCATTTTGGGTTTATATGCCAATCGAACGGATCGTTCCTCGACGCGACACAAATTAATCCATAGCGGCAACTTCATACGAACCAACCAGATTTATTGGGGAACACAACACAAGCAAACCATTCACGACAATGTTTTTATTAACAATCTTTTACCCGTTCTTAACTAGGGAACTACGGACTACAGGTATCGAGGGGGTCCCTACCGAGATGTGCCTTAAACAACGTGCAGACAAAACGGACAGCATGCATGCAAGACAAGACAGAGTACTTGGTGATGTTTCATGGACGAGATGAAAGTGTCAAAAAGCACGAATGTCGCTCGTAACAAGCGGATGTCCACGGATTCAAGCCCCCAGCTCGAACGCGCCGCGTGGCAAGATGGCGGCGCCGTACTCTTTCTTTTCCGCACCGCACGCGGTCTCCGCGCGCTCTGACCCCGCGTAAGGTCGACGATGAGCCTCAGCTGATCCCTCTCAAGGTCTAGCATACAAATCCAGGCCTGGCCTGTGCACTAGACAAGGCCCAAATCGAGGTGCCGGGCTCCGGCAAGCGGATCGGCAAACGTGTCAAACCGTGAGGTGAGCAAGGACCGTCAGAGGCTCCATCGTTTCCTCTCTTGCCTTCCTGCCTCGAAGCCCGACTTCTCAACTTCGTCCTCACAGTTTCTTTCTCCGCAGAATCGCCTTTTCTTTCCTTCTCTACGCTCGCCTCTCAAAGCCGACCGCCGTCTCTCTCACGGCAGAATCACCTCCTCATAAGAGTCGATCGCCGACTCGACGTGCAGGCCGTCTCTCCCACTGGCCAAAAAGGCAGACTCTGCGCGTTCAGGTTCAGCGTCTCTCCCGGCAGATTCCACACTGTCCCTCCTTCGTTCGCTCGCTTCGAAAACTCGAGCACGCCTCGAGAGTGACTGTTTCCACACACTGAACCCTTTTACGAAGCCTTCGTTCGCTCGCTTCGAAGCCACCCCGAGCACGCCTCAAAAACCTGACTGTTTACCAAACTGAACTCCTTTTTCTCTTCAGTTTCTCTTTCGTTCGCTCGCTTCGACCCTGATCACGCCTCTCTCAGCGAAGCCGACAAACTCCTCCCCTTAGCTCCCCCTCCCTCTCCAGGCCACTCCCCCTCAGCCGACTGGGCGGGGCCTATCGTCCGGAGAGGGGAGGGAGCCCGCGGCACACCACCACTGTACGAACAATAAAACATGCATCCTACAGCTCCCGACACACATGTAACGTCCATTTTACCAAACACCCTAGCTAAACATGCATTTAATGGGGAATCTGAGCTAATCCTATATTTAGTAGTCCAATAAGGGCCATTTCCGTAACAATATATTGCTCATATATGACAAGATGATCCCATCCATTGTGGACATTGTAAACAAAGCATTGTGTCAAGACATAGTGCTCAAACACAAAAAGGAAAAGTCAGCATTGTTGATTGAGGCTTCAGTTCTCAATGACTTTGGATTAACTGCTACAGAAATTGGTAAAATAACCAAGTACCAGGAATGAAAAATGAGGTCAAGTGGACTTAGAAATTGAAGAAAGCTGGAATTATACCACCAATAGTCAGAGCTGCAGGAATGATAAAGAAAACCCTTACTGAGTATTTCGAAATCATTTTGGGGAATATCACTACAAACGAGCTACAAGTGGAGGTTGTCAGAGGTTCAGTGAAGATTTTGAAAAGTCATTAGAACGAGGCTATAAGAACAAAACTTCACAATTTGGTTCATGAATCGTAATAACTTTATTAAAAAGGATGTGGAGATTTTGAGTTCTGGGAAAACTTCCTCCCACCTCCTGAAACGCAAATGGAGATAACCAACGCGAGCCAAAAAACTTAAATGAAGTAAATGACAGAAGAAAAGACCAGCTGTTTGAAAATTTCTCAAGATTCAATCGAAAACTAAGGAAACAGAGGAAAATTGTTGCAATCCCTCCACCCCAAAAAAAAGATGAATTGGTCTTGGAAAAGGATTTATGAAAACTGAAAATAACACAAGAAGGCCGGAATAGATCCAAAACTTGGAAAAGAAGAAGCAACATCGAGAGGATATTTCTCGAGTGATACATGCAAAACAAAATTATGAAACGCTCATCAAGATGCCAAAATTCAATAGCCCTGGTCTGGATGGTATCCCACATTTCTGATGCTCTCCATAATCACTACACTTGAGCATTGGATGAGCTTATCCAAGGAGAAAAGGCAACGGATGAGTGGTCATCCAATCCAGATCTTCCCTCCTGAGTTTTCCACAAGCAATACACCATTTTAAGTCTTCTCTCATCCTGACCCACTGTCTTTTGATCTTCACTCATTGACTGTCTTTTGAACCTAAGGAGGAGAACATTCTTTCAACCCTTGACATCATATATATATATATATATATATATATATATGTATGTATATGTATATATGTATGTGTATGTATGTATATGTATATGTATATGTATATGTATATGTATATGTATGTATATGTATGTATATGTATGTATATGTATGTATATGTATATATATATGTATGTATATGTATGTATATATATGTATATGTATATATATATATGTATAAGCATATGTATATGTATATATATGTATGTATATGTATATATATATATATATATATATATGTATATGCATATGTATATGTATATATATGTGTATATGTATATATGTATATATATGTATATGTATATATGTATATGTATATATGCATATGTATATGTATATGTATATATGTATATGTATATATGCATGTATATATATATATATATATATATATATATATATATGTATATGTATATGTATATATATATATATATATATATATGTATATGTATATATATATATATGTATACACACACCCCTCTCCCTGCTCCCCCACCCCTCCCCCTCTGTTAAGGGAACTGTTAAAGACTGACAGTTTAGTTTTGAATTTAAAACTGCATCCTCTATCGTGTAGCATGCACAAATCAGATTTGGAGTGAGCTGATGGGAGAGGTGCAAATATCGCTGCATGTGTAAGCATGCATGCAGGCAGGCCTTTGCCAGATAGATAATGAAGGTTTTAAATGTTCCTGCCTGGTTTTATATAGAACATGGCAGTTATAAAAATGATGATAGTGTTTGGGGGTGTTTTATCGTCCTTCCCTTCCCCTCACGCTGCCTTCCCTTCTGCCCGGTTTTATATAGAACCTTGCAGTTATAAAGAAGATGATGCTGGTTGGGGGCATTTTATCACCCTCCCCTTCCCCTCACGCTGCCTTCCCTTCCCCACCCCACACACCACCTTCATTTCCCTTCCCCTCATGCTGCCTTCCCTCTCTTTGCGCTGTCCTGCCTTTCCTTCCCATCACACTGCCTTCCCTTCTGCTCCCCTCATGCATACCTCCTCCCAAACCCCCTCCACCCTCCACTCCCTATGGATATCTCCTGGTGGTCTCCACGTGCTGTATTAACATGCTGTTTTAATGTACCCCATTTTGTTCAATCTTGTACTTTCCCTCCTCCCTTCTCCACATGTTCCACTGCCAAAGGCAAGGCAGGAACCCCTCTTCTCATGCTTACCTCTTCCCAAACCCCCTCACTATCCTCATTGCCCCACTTCCCCTCCTACCGGAGTGTATAGTGATGTTTGGGGAGGTGCCGATCTCCCCACCTACCCCCTCCCTTCTTCGCTCTTCCCCCTTTCCGAGCTCCCCCCCTCCATTCCTCTTCCTCTGTCCCCCTCCCTTCCTCTTCTTCTCTCCCCTCTTCCCACTCTCTCTCCCTTCCCCCCTTAATATTCTTGTCAGCAAAGCGACAGGTTGTATTTGCTAATTCAGTCACGAAAAGTCATGAAATTCAGACACTTCTGAAAATTGGTACAATAAATGGGAAGAATTCAACATAAAATGGATTATTGATATTTTCATAATAAAAACAGCTATATTCTTCAGAAGAAAGACTAAGAAACATTTTGAAATGTACTGGACCAATGTAAATAGCTTTACACACCATAAATTCTAAAGTGATTTTAATGTTATTTGTAGACTGCAGAATTTATGTTCATAATAGAGTGTGGCAAATATAAACAAGAAAAAGAGCAATCAGAGATTGCAGACCCTCACCAGGACTTGTTTTGTATAGTTTTTGTGTCGTGTATTTTGTGTGCCATTTGTGTGCTGGTGTGTTATATCAACTAGAAGCGCACTCGGTCGAGCGCATACCTCTGCCACGCGATGCCTGATCCAATACAACTTATCCGGGCCCATAATTTTTTGAAATATCATGCTATATATCGCTTTTCACCAAATCTCTCAATGGTGAAGAATCCCTTTCAAAATGATGATATCCAGATCTGGATCTTCACCAAAATCTAATCGATTCATCCTTGTCACACACCCAACCTGTCCACCACATTTAATCCAAACCAGTCGACAACTTTTTGAGATATCCTGCACACAAACAGACAGACAAACAAACAAAGACATCGTGGAGAGCACAATACATACGAAATCCTTGAAACAAATTTGACCAGAAAAATAATTGGTGTTTGACTTGAATTTTGAAGAGGATTTGCATATCAGGTCACTGAATTCAATCGGATGAACATTGATAATTTTCGAAATTTGGTCTATGTTGACCTCAAAAGTAATTGGGCATTGAATTCACTGACGCTATCTGCAAATCCTCTTCAAATTTTAAGTGAATCTGATGAATATTGATTTTAGAAATATGACAAAGTCATTGACCTTTGGCTTATGTTGACATTTTGACCTCAAAAATAACATGATGAACTCTATCAGGTGGTAACGTTTCATGAAGATCGGTTTAAAATTGCGATCAGAAGGCGGTCAACATACTTACAAACAACCAAACAAGAAAGATGTCATGCAAAGGTACCTGCAGCATCCACCACCCCCCCCCCCCAAAAAAAGAAAAAGGTTGGCATGGATACATCAAATTGTCCATTTCATCAAGATTAAAATTGCGATCTTTATCAGAGCTCAGGTGAATCAGATGAATTTTATTTTTTTCGATGAAAATTGATTTTAGAATGTTGATCTTATGTTGACCTTTGACCTTTTCATCTTAAAAATAAATAATCGAATAACATTTTAAATGATACAATATGCATTTATTCAAATTTGGAGTCAATCGGATGGAACATTGAGTTGACCTTTGACCTTTTGACATTAAAAAAAGTTGTTTGCCAATTCAGTGAGGCACTATGCAATTGCTGTTTCATTTTCAAGTTGATCGGATGAAAATTGATGATTTTTCAGATAAAGATTAATAATTTTCAAAGTTTGACCTTGAGTTGTCCTTTTGACTCCAAAAATAGTTGGTTTCTCAATTCAGTGACCCAATTTGCAAATCCTGTTCAACTTTCAAGTCAATCGGATCAAAAATCACGATTTTAGAAATATGGCCTCAAGATGACCTTTGCCCTCAAAATCAATAGGCTTCTCAGTTGTGATGACCTTTACAACTTAGTAAAGTTTCATGACAATTGGTTAAAATTGTGACCTTTAGGCGATTTACAGACAAACCAGAACAAGAAAGATGTCATGCATAACACGATACTTGCTAAATCCGTAAAGTAAATTTAACCTTAAAAATAATTGGTTGAATTCAATGACCTGATATGCAAATGCTATTCAAATTTCAAGTTAATCGGATTAAAATTGAGGATATTAGAAATTTGGTCTATGTTGGCCTTTTGGCCGATAGTGACCTCAAAACTAATATGTGGTTGAATTCAGTGACCTGATATGTAAATCCTTTTGAAATTTCAAGTCAATCGGATGAAAATTAAGAAGTGTAGAAAATTAAGCCTTTTGGCCGATGGTGACCTCAAAATTAATAGATGGTGGAATTCAGAAAGCTGATATGGAAATGGTCTTCAAATTTCAAGTCAATCGGATGAAAAATGACAATTTTAGAAACATTTAAAATTTTTGCCTCTGTTGGGTTGACCTTTTCGCCTATGTTGACCTCAACAGTAATAGGTGGTTGAATTCAGTGCCCAGATATGTCAATCCTTTTCAAATTTCAAGTCAATCGAATGAAAATTTGGTCCAAATTGGCCTTTTGGCCTATGTTTACGTCAAAATTAATTGGTGGTTGAATTCATTGATGGGACATGAAAATCCTGTTCAAATTTTGAGTCAATCGGATGAAAATTAAGGATTTTAGAAAATCTGGCCCAAATTGGCCTTTTGGCCTATGTTGATCTCAAAAATAATTGGTGCTTGAATTCAGCGACCTGATATGCAAATGATCTTAAAATTTCAAGTAAATCAAATGAAAATTGAGGATTTTAGAAAATATTGGCCTTTTGGCTGAAGTTAATTTCAACATTAATAGGTGATGGAATTCATTGACCTGATATACAAATGCTCTTCAAATTTCAAGTTAATTGAATTAAAATTGAGGATTTTAGAAATAACTTAAAATTTTGGCCTATGTTGGATTGACCTTTTGACCTATGATAACCTCAATAGTAATTGATGGTTGAAGTCATTGGACTGATATGCAAATCCTGTTCAACTTTCAAGTCAATGGGATGAAATTTGAGGATTTAGAAAATCTGGCTCAAATTGGCCTATTGGCCAATATAGACCTTTTTAGTTGACCTAATTTTACAAAACTTCAATGTGGGACCGTCGCAGGGTTGGTGCCATTAATCTCTGAAATTTTCAGTATGATATGTTGAGCGGTTTGGACTGGAGGTGAGCAGACAGACAAACAAGCACACAAACAAACAAATGGAGGCGATCAACATACTTGTCAAAAATTTTTTTTTTTTTCCAAGGAATGAAAAATCGCTGAGTGACAACTTGGTGAAACGGAACAGCACTCCATGGAGAACATACCTCCGCCAGGCTGAATAGTTTACATTTTGAATGCCACTGATAGGTCGGATCTGATTCTGGACCGAAACCAAAATCGAATTGGCTTGTTCTTGTCACCTAACCAACTCTTCCACCTCGTTTTTTCACAAGTTGTCCACAACGTGTGGAGACAACATGTTACTTAGTTTTTAGCCCATCTCTCAACGGTGAAGAATCACCTGAAAATTTTTCGAATCAATTTGTCAATTTCACACACCTAACCTGACCTTTTTCATCCGAATCTGTCCAACATTTTGAGATATCATGCAATATCGTTTTTAGCCTCATCTCTCAATGGTGAGGAACCAGTGAAAAATTAAATAATTCTTGTATCCAGATCTAGATTCGGATCTTCACCAAAATTGAATCAATTCTTCCTAGGAGCACTCCCAAGCTGTCTGCCAAGTTTCGTGTGAATCCATCTGTAACCTTTTTAGATATTGTGCTAGATATCGTTTTTGGCGCTATTTTTCTCTCAATGGTGAAGAATCACTAAAAAAATTCTCAGATCCGGATCTGGATTCGGATCTTGACCAAAAATGAGCGTTTCCATCCTTGGCCAGTCACCTACACACACAAAAAAATTCAAAACGATTGCTTGAAAACTGTGGCCAAAATCGTGTGACAGACAGACAAATCCTGCAGACCCAACATACTTGTGCAAAAAAAGTGTTTCGCCAAGTAACAAACAAACAAATGGAGGTGATCAACATACTTGCCAAGTAATAACCAAACCGATCAACAAACTTGGTGAAAAACGAAGCAAACCGATCAAAAGAATTTGTGAAAAAAATGTTTTGCCAAGTACCAACCAGACAGACAGGGGTGAGAAAAACAACCTCGTTCCACCTTCAGGGTCAGAGGTAAAAAGAAGGTATAAATTCAGTCATTTTGAGGAGTAATTTATGGCCTCATGATGAATAGGCATTCCATTATAAGTTTTGATTTCTGTATACTGTCAGTTCTGGAGCCCACAATTATATTACAATTGTGACTTTAGAATTGATGGTATGTAAAGCTATTTACATGGGTCTAATGCATTTGAAAATGTTTCTTCGTCTTTCCTCTGAAAAATATAGCTGATAGATTGTGAAAATATCATTAATATACTTCATGTTTAATTTTTCCCATGTATCGTACCAATATTCAGCAGTGTCTGAATTGTCACCTTTTGACCTTTGATCATATTCGTGACCTAATTTAGATAGTGACCTATTGTCTGAAAGAGGGTTTCGATTCGATCAATTATAGGGGTAATTTGTAATCCGATGATTTAAAAAATAAATCGATTTATGCCTATTTATATTTGCCCTACCCCATTATTTTGTTGGAAAAGCGGGGGGCCATGGTCGTATAGAAATGCGCAATTTTCACATAGATCACCCAGGTTGCTGCTTAAAAGAAAAGCATAATTGGATTCCCCAGTCGTTATTACCCCTAAAACACCTAACCAAACTTTTGTACTGGAAAAGAAATAAAGTGGTCTCAGCTCCTGGATGATTGCACATCCTATTTCCACCATTTTCACCCTATCATTTGCCCGAGGTCATCTTCCATCTGCTTGGAAATCAGCTAACATCACTGCATTACATAAAAAGGGTCAAAAGCTGATCCCCTTAACTCTAACTCACTTCCAATCATCAGTTAGGTCGTGGAATCCATCATCATAGTTGACATAAAATCATACCTTTTCTCTAATAACCTCATCTCAGATCAACAGTTTGGATTCAGATCAGGTCACTCTGCCTTGGACATGCTGCTTCAACTCACTCAACAATGGATGGAGGCCTTCAATGTCACACATGGCCATCTATCTGGACACATCTAGTGCCTTTGATACGCTCCTAACTCTTTACCTTGGACATCCAAGGCCAACTCCACACATGGCTTCCTGACTTCCTCTACTCTCGTAGCTAACGTGTGGCACTCACCAGAATCCTTTCATCTCCTCTCCCCGTCAAGGCTGGAGTAACTCAAGGCAGTATTCTGGTCCTCGTCCTATTCCTGATCTTTATCAATGATCTCTCTGACTGGAAAATCCCCTTTTATCTTTTTCCTAATGACTCCGCCCTGTGCTGTGACATCAATCACCTTCAGACAAGCAGGCGTCATCCTCTTCCCTCTCTTCAGACCTTGACAAAAACATCAAAAGCTGGTCAAACACTTGGAACATGTCTTTCAATCCTGACACACTCTCACTATCTCTCTCCAAATGGACCATCTGGCAAACCCTCCCATCTAATTTGTTAATAATTCTCTTGACGAAGTTCATTCACTCAAACTCCTGGGTCTCACTATCAGCCATGATCTTTCTTGAGCAAACCACATGGAGGAGTTGAGGACTTGCGGCTAGGGGATTTTAGAACTTGGGGTTTGGTGGGGGATGATTTAAGCAGCATCTTTCGGGAGCACGTAGCTGCACAATATTAACTTTAGATAGTATTGTAAACATTTGACTGTTCTTTGCATAGAATTGTGAAGTCACGCATTTTACATTATGTGGAAGTTCTGTTGGTACCTGCTCATATGGTATTTTGGGAGAACGTGCTTATTTTTAAATGGTTTAAATAAGAAGACTGGAGAATGAAACTTGAATTTATCAAAGGTTTCAGAATAAAGAAAAGTCCTAAAAGCAGAAATGTTCTGTCTGTGGTAATTGGGAATATGTAACAAAATATGGCACGTGATCAAAAATTTTTTTTCTCTATGTACCTCAAGGCTGCAGCAGAACTATGATTTGGCTGTCCAACAGGCAGCTGCAAAGGCAAGACCTTGCTTGAAAAATCCAAACGACAAAGCAACAACCTGCAGACTTGTGCTGAAGCACAAGTCTGCAGACTGTAAAATGTCATCCCCAATGCCTGCAACCACAACCCCATCCAAATCTGGAATTGCAACCACAGCAACTAATCCTGCAACATCAAGTTCAGCAGGGAAGAATAAAAGAATCAATGAAGAGCAGCAACTGTGTTCATTACCTTTGCAAACTTCGTTTGACGAAGGTATTGTATTGACCCCTGTGTATTTATTTATTGGTAAATATTTGTGCGGACAACATTGCGCAAAAACTGCTGGACCGATTTGCATGAAATTTTTAGAGATGATGTGCAGTTACTCAAGGACGCCAGGCGAAGCTTTTGGGAGCGATCGGATCAAAGGTCAAGGTCAAGGTCACAAAAAGGTCAAAATCGGTTTTTTGCGATTAAAGTGTCAATTTTGTTCCGATTTACATCAAATTAAGTCCAAAATGTTCAGTATTCAAATCCCGATCCACTGATATAGCGTATAGTATAGTGTTTGCAACCCTAGTTAGTCTGTGGAAGTCAAAGGTCAAGGGGGTCACCAAAATGAAGTTTTTGATTGGGAAGCGTTGTGGACAACATTACACAAAAACCACTTCGCAGATTGTCATGAAATTTTGTGGATGTGTTTGGCATCATGAGAGGACAAATCAATTAGATTTTGGGAGCGATTGGATCAAAGGTTAAGGTCAAGGTCATAAAAAGGTCAAAATCGTTTTTTCGCGATTAAATTGTCAATTTTGTTTTGATTTACAGCAAATTAACACAAAATGTTCAAAATTAAATTCCCCATCCTCTAATATGACACATGGTATAGTACTTTTGTCACCCAAGGCAGCGGTTGGGGGTCAAAGGTCAAGGGGGTCACACAAATTCACATTTATATCGGAAAGCGTTGTGGACAACTTAATGCAAAAAAACAAAACGCAGAGAGGCTTTAATTGTTTTGGATTTGTTTGGCATCATGAAAGGACAAATCCATTAGATTTTGGGAGCGATCAGATCAAAGGTCAAGGTCACAAAAAGGTCAACATCGTTTTTTCATGATGAAAACGGTTAATATGTTTCCGATTTACATCAAATTAACTCCAAATTGTTCAGTGTTCAATTCCCCATCTTCTGAAATGACACAAGGTATAGTACTATTGTCACCCTAGGTAGCGGTTGTGGGTCAAAGGTCATGGGGGTCACGAAATGCATATTTGTATTGAGATGCATTGTGGACAACTTAATACAAAGGTAACTAGTGGCTGCGGCGAAGGTATGCGCTCTACGAGTGCCCATTCTAGTTCACTCATTCATTTATTTATTTCGTAGGCAACCTTTAGCTACTGGTTGTATTTTTTCTGGAAGCATGACTGTGCCACTGTTGCAGTGCCCCCCTGTAGGTGAGGGCAAAAAATTGTAATTTTTTTTTAGGGGGTCAGCGATCGGTCACCTACTCATCGTGAAGGACACCGTAGGGCTTTCACATTCAACTATTGTTGGTAGATGGGATGCCTGGCTTAACTTCCATCCAAAGGACAACACCCATGGAAGCCTCTCCTTGTCTACATAACAACACTAACAGTTTATAGCTGGTCTGAAATTCGAACTCTGGCTGGATGGCTCAGATACAAGTGTGTGAAACTTCAGGCCATTCTTCCAGCTGTGTTCATTCACTAAAAAAGCCTAAGTGTCTTTGGGTGTTCACAGCTTCTTTTCCCATAAATAATAACAGTTCATTACCTCTGCCCACCAAAGGAGGACATAGGTTTTGTTTTCACCCCTGTTTGTTTCTTATTTGCAAAATCGAAGATTTTTTCAAGTTTATGGGTCAATCGATTTTGTTATTCTGTCTGTCAGTCGCCTACAGGTCACAATTCTAAACCGATCATCATGAAACTTTACCAAGTTGTTGAGGTAGTCTCAAGTGAGAAGCCTATTGATTTTGAGGTCTAAGGTCATCTTGAGGTCAAATTTCTAAAATCATTTTTCATCCTATTTACTTGAAAGCTGATTAGGATTTGCATATGGCGTCACTGAATTGAGAAAGCAATTATTTTTGAGGTGAAAGGTCAACTCGAGGTCATATTTCTGAAATCATCAAATTTCATCTGCAAAATCATCAATTTTCATCCGATTAACCTAAGTATTAAACAGCAATTGCATAGTACATCACTGAATTTGGAAAGCAACTATTTTGAGGGCAAAAGGTCAACTTGAAGTAAAACTTCTAAAATCATTAATTTCAATCTGAAAAATAATCAGTTTTTGTCCGATTGACTTGAGATTTGATTAAGTTTGTCAATTTCAATCTAAAAGAAATGCACAATTTCATGTATCCATGGCAACCTTTAAAGAAGGGGTGGATTTTCAAAGTATCATGCTCTGCACAATGTCTTTTTCTTGTTTGTGTGTGTGCAGGATATCTCAAAAACTGTGGATGGATTCAGATAAAAATTTGGTGGGCATGTTGGGTGTGTGATAAGGACAAATTGATTAGATTTTGGTGAAGATCCGGATCCAGACATTTGAAGTTTTTTTAATTGATTCTTCAACAGTGAGACATGGGTCCAACAACGATATATGGTGTGATAGTTCAAAAACTTGTGGACGGATTATGACAAAACATGGTGAATGAGTTGGGTAGGTACGAAGAACAAGTCAATTAGATTTTGGTTCAAGTCCGAATCCAAGGCCGGGCTATTAATGAGATACAAAACGTGCTTGGCAGAGGTTTGCGCTCTGATTGCAAAATTACTCCTTACATCCTGTAATCTCTATTTTCATTGTTCTTTCCCATCCCCAACACATTACACTTGCTCAGGTTAAATTGCATCTGCCAATCTTTTGCCCAATGTAAGCAAGTATCAACACTTTCCTGAATCTGATCACCACCCCCTCTGTTATCCACCTCACCTCCAAGCTTTGTGTCATCTGCAAATTTGGAAAGCTTACTCTTCACCCAACAATCCTAATCGTTCATGGAAATAATGAATAATAATGGTCCGAGTACAGATCCCTGAAGTACCCCATGACTTACATCCTCCCACTCACAGCCACTCTTTGCTTCCTATCACTAATCCAGTTTGCAATCCAATTTGCGACCTGACCAGCCAATCCACAAGCCCTCACTTTTGCTAACAACCACTGATGTGGTACCTTATCAAATGCCTTCTTAAAGTCGAGCTATACAGAGACATGACAGAAGTACGGGGAGGTTTCTCAATGGACCGCTTGAAAGCTCGAATACACCTTTGTGAGGGCCCAGATGAACCAGAATTTCTTGCCTTCGCATTTGAATTCCACAATCACTCGATTGACCAAAGAAAGCGGAATGCCAATGTTCTGAGTTATCTGATGCTGCCTAACTCCACCTTCCGATTGCCCAACAATTCGTCCTCTTTGAAAATAGGAGAGTTTGTGTGCTCCCTGGGTTCGAGGCATAGTTAATTGTCGTACAAGACCGAGGAACTCGTTTCTTCAAAGAAATAGTCGAATATTCGTTCAAACCACTGAGTAAAACTGTGTTATACAGATGAAATGAGGAAATTTAAGGTGCCTATTTACTTCTGGCATGTCTCTGTGCTCTGTCCACTGCCTTTCCCTCATCCACCCAATCAGACACTACTTCATAGAACTCTAAAACATTTGTTAGACAGGAACTCCCTTTGGTAAAACCATGCTGACTACCTTTAATTAGTTTGTATTTATTTAAATGGTTTCTCATCTGGTCCTTAATTAATGTCTCCAAAACCTTCCCCACAACTGAAGTCAAACTAACAGGTCGACAGTTTCCCAATTCCTTTCTGGATCCTTTCTTAATGGTGTTGCATTTGCTTGTCTCCAATACTCCGGTACCTATCCTGACTTCAGTGAGCTGTTGAAAATACCGTTAACATCTCGGTTACTTGCTCAGCCTCCTCCATCAATACTGTCGGGTGCATATTATCTGGCCCCGGAGCCTTATCTACTCTGACATTTCCTTGCAGTTCCTTCACTTCCTCCACTCCAACCTGGATCTTCTGTAAAAGCCCTTCCTCACCTCCGTGATCGATACTCTCAGCTATAAGCAATTCTCCTGACTGTTCTTGTGTTAAAGTTGAAGCAAAATACCTGTTTAATAAGCCTGCCATCTCACTTTCATCACTGATCACTTTCCCGGTGCTATTCCTCCATGGGCCCACACTGGTCCTAACCTGTTATTTTCCCCTGATATACTTTAAGAATGCCTTGCTATTATGTTTAATATCCTTAGCCATGTCCTTCTCATACTCTCTTTTGGCTTGCCGAGTTATTTTCTTAACTTGCCTCTGTTTACTCCGATAGTGATATAAATCTAACTCCAGTCCTGTTATTTTAAACCTTGTGAATGCCTTCTGCTTCTCCTTAATAGCATTCCTTATCTAACTGCTCAACCACCCTGGCCTCTTTCTGCTTCTAGTTTTACACCTCATTGGAATGTACTTACTCTGCACTCGACATATTTGCTCCTTGAAGGTTTCCCATTTTTCTGATGCTGATTGTCCTTTTGTTAGCTTCTCCCAATCTACATCACCCAACTCTCTCCTCATACCCCCAATGTTTGCCTTCCTGAAATCTAATCGCCTTACCCTCCTATCCTGAACTCTAACCCTTAATGTAATCTTTGCACACACAATGTTCTGGTCACTTGATCCGAAATGCAACTCTACCTCGACCTCATCCACCATATTTGGATCGTTACTTAAAAGGAGGTCGAACACTGTACTCCCCCTCGTGGGCTTATCTACAAACTGGTTAAAAAGTAATCCTGGACTAAAACTAGGAAATGCTCATCTGCTCTGCCCTTTCCCTGTTACTGGACCCAATCTGTCCCTGGTAAGTTAAAATCCCCCATAATCAATACTCTTTCCTAATCATATGCCCTTTTGAATTCTTCATGTACTCCTTCCTCCTCTTCCTTCACACCTGGAGCACTATAAAAGCATCCTTCCAGTATCTTTCTTTTTTTACAATCTCTAATCTCGACCCATAAAGAATCCTCAACATTTATTCCCTCCTTGACCCTTTCTCTTGATACAATGCTGTCCTTCACCCAGATTGCTACTCCTCCTCCTCCTATTCTCTTTTCTGTCACACCGATATACTATTGCGGGGCCAGGTGTCGGCTCCACCGATCACCCGGAATTTATAGGTCGTCACCCCGGATAACTCCGGAGCCGACGGGTCCCTTATCGGACCGAAGTTCGCCAATAGGTCGACCACGTAGGGTAGGGTCCATTGCCAATTTCAATTTACCAAAATACCCACGTCGTCCAAACTACCGGGGAAATTCACCCTCGACGATGCTCGTATGGAACAAGCCGCTAGCGTACTCGAACCGTGTGCGACCCGAGCGGACGATCACAGAACTTCCGTCGGTCCAAATGTCCCTTTCCAGCGGCAACAGCCTGGCTAATTCTCCAATATGCACCGTGTTAAACCAATAAAAGAAACACAAAATCGAACCGATACATTGAACACATGGGTTTATTTTTCATGGGGCGGGGGGGGGGGGCACGCAAGAAGCAGAGTTATCTGAATATGGAGATGCACGTATGTACAGCAAGGCACTTAACAATTTATTACTTACTAGACTGGCGCCACAAACACACACGCAAACACATACCCAAAAGAAACGGTGGCCACAGCCTTTATTGAGGCCTCCAGCTCGGATGGAAAGGCGAACTGAAGACCAGAGCCTGCCTCGGACCTGTCCACCTCGTGTGGTCTTCGAGCTGATTCGAACCCAGACACCAGCGAGTGGCCTCCCGAGCTCCGCTCAGCGCTCGTGCCGACAACCAAATATCTCCTCGGTATCTTCAGAGAGACGGCGTGCACCCCTTCCAGTTCTTGTCAGCGGCAGGATCTCCCAACTTCTCCCTCCTGTATTTGTCGGCAGGGACGCGGTGCGCAACCCTTGCGGCTTTGGTGGAGGATGGTGTCTCTCAAGCGCTAGCTGCCCGTCCGAATCGCGCCGCACCCTTATTCACCCTGTCTCTGGGGGGGGGGGCTCCCTCCCTGTTCTCCCTCACTGGATGGTTTTGGCACGCAAAATTGCTCGTTGCCTTGTCATTGGCCAAAACGAGTGGCAAGTCCGTCGATTGGCCCGTGGGCGTGGTGACGTCACGTGGACCCCTTCCTCCCTGTCGTGGGACTCCTCCTTGAACTCCGCCCACCAAACAGGCAGATCAACATTATTCTGCGTGGGCTGCGCCCACCAAATAGCCAGAGGAACTGTATTCTGCATGGGCTCCGTCCACCAAACAGCCAGAGGAACTGTATTCTGCGTGGGCTACGCCCGCGTATGTGCTGACACGCACGTAGGCCATGGTGTCAGCCAGAGCGAAGTGAAGGTGATGCTGGCGTTGTCGTAGTTATGAGGGGTGTAAGAATGAAAGAAAACCCTGACTATCAAAGTAACTCACAGCGCATTTACATTTATTCACCCATTAGACTAGGGAAAGGGAGCCATCTATCCACATTCACTTATCGAAATAACTGAGCTATCGGGCCTGAATGTTGTGTGCTCATGGCTTCCAGATTCGCAACAATACTTTGTCGCCTTCTAATCATGTCCTCCAGTTACTCTCCTCCTTCAACCGTGTCTCACTCACTGCAATTATATTGTTGCGGTTCTCGGAACCACATGCATCCAACAGGTAGTGGTCCCAAGACAGTTATTCCATTATTATACGTGTCGATAGTCCCTTCCCTTTTGTCTCGCGGGACAACAGGGGCGTGCATTGTGATTATCTCAGTGCTAGGTTTGCTTACATCATTTCTTCTTCATTTCATTAATACTCTTCTTTTCTGATTTTTTTCTGAGGTAAATCTGAGCCACATGCGCCGTCGCTGTGAGATGGGTCCTCGCGGAGGCTAGCGCGTGTGGCGCCGCTGCGAGTAAACGATGACGCACGAGCATTAACAGTGCAGAACCCCGTTCCCAAGCGAGCCCTCAACCCAACGTGTGCGGCGAGTCATACAGTGCACTTGGCAGTTCGGGATTATCAACTCGAGTTTCCGATGATCTGGGGAAGATTGCCGGTTGCATTAACAAAGGCATACGAACGAATATCTCTTCAGAGGCTGCACGAATGGTGTTTTCACAACACAGGAAACACAGCCAGCATAACGCCCACGCGGCACGAAACGCGCATGGAGGCCGATAAAGGCGACTCCATACTACGTTGGGCGGGATGCGAGTGTGCGAAGTAAAAGCGGCGCGGTCCTTTTCAACCAAATATCTGATACATATTGGTGTGCGCCCCACGCACACGCTAGCAGAGTCGTGCGGACGTGAGCGCTGGCCACATGCGTAATGGCCGAACCACGCACACTGTTTGGAATGTGCTCGAAGGCAGACACATACGCCGCTCGCGACTTTGTTATCGTACAAAGCAGGGCACGAAAGCACCGCTCACGACTTTGTATCGTATTTCCTCGATATCTGACACATATCGGTGTTCGTCCCACGCACACGCGAGCAGAATCGGGCGAACGCGAGCATTGACCACGTGGACCATGGAGGATCCATGCGTACTGCACGAAACATGCATGGATTTATCCATAACAATGTACCTTCAGCCCTCGCTGACAGCAGCGGATTCCCCACGGATGGTGAACATCTTCTCGTCTCTACGGCCAGCGAAGCTGTGATCGAGCAGGGGAATGTGGCACAGTGCGGGCCACGTTGGCGCACGCGGAGCAAGCACATTGATTAGCGCTGGTCGGACGCCCGAGCGGGCATGCGGGACCCTCGACGGTCGCCAGGCACGGTCCGGGGGTTTTTGCAGGACGATTCGCTCGCCAAGTTCTGTGAGGGTGATTCTTGTCATGTTGTGGGGTCGGAGCGGAATATTTTCGCTGTCAGAGATGACCTTGCCGGAAACGGAGTGTTGCGGTTTCCGGCCAAAGTTAGCAGGCCGCGTGAGTGGTCGGGGCCAATTGGAGCACCCAATTCAGGTGATGATGCTTCGCTTCGGGGTGGCCCCCCACCCTGTGCTGCGAGTCCTATAAAGGTCAGAGCGGTCCCTTCACCTTTCTCTCTCGCCCTCGTCTCTCTGCCGGACATCGCCACGACCCGCCTCCTGCTGCCTGGACCCCACCTCCTCGTCTTCGCACACACGATGTTGACTCCACCCGCCTACCTGGTCCTGCCTACCACTCCATCCACGCACTCTGGACTCCGCCCCTTCTCCACTCAAGCCCCTCCTTCACGCCCACGGTCTCCACACGCGCTGCTGAAGCCAGAGATGACGTGCCAGCTGTCAGGTACCGCACCACGAGCATACCCCCCTTCCCCCCTCCCGAAACGTTTTGGTGGCACGTTTGGGCAATCAAGTACAAAGGAACCGAGATTGTGGCCTCAACTCCTCTCCCTTCTTGTTTCAATACTTTCTCTTCATCGGGTTTTCTGTGTCTGTGTGTGTGTGTGTATGTCTGTGTCCTGGCACCTGTCTGCTTAACCCTCTAAAGCCCCAGGGGTGTTTTTTTTGTTCACCCAGAACATTTGTGGGCTCTAGAGGGTTAAGTCAGACTGCAGAAGATCGTTAATGTTATCATTATTTTTGTTATTATTTTGTCATTAAGTCTGCTCTGTGTCCCCTTTTGTGAGTTTCCTGTAAATAAATCATTATGAGGAATGTTCCCAGCTCGTTTTTGTGGTTTCTTTCGTTGATCCAGCATGGTCTGAATCCTAGCTTAGCCATGATTTTATTCCCAACGATCCGTTCCTTTTAGCCTGTATGTCCTTGGCAGTGTCGCTCAGCTGCATCCGATCCGGCAGAGTGATCTGGTTCGGACAAGGCGTACCGAGGGCGTGTTCTCCGGTAATGAAATCACGTGATTAATTAGGTAACCCGATGAACCCATAGATGGGAGGACCCGAGGACACGCTGTTGAGTTATTGGCGTCCACGGTCGGTTAAGCGACCCGCCGCGTCACGGAATTATCCGTGTGTGACGGCCTACAATTCCGGGGAGTCTGGTGGGAGCCGAGATAGCTTTCCCTCTCTCGTGGTCTTCTCACCCAACCCCCAGCCCGCAACAATATCATACTCCTCGCTATCCATTTGGCTTTAAGCTCCTCCATCTTATTATTGTAACTTCTGGCATTTTCAGTGTTTGTCAAATGAATCTACAACAGCCAGGAACTATTACTGATTCAAAATAACTGTGGTGAGTTGGAGTCTGACGTTTATTTCTGCTTTAATTTGAGTGGAGGTATTGTCAGTGATTCTCGTCGAGGTTCTTCGAATAAGAGCAGAAGTGCAACACTTGTCTGCCATTACCAACCAGCCTCCTTGTTATTGTTGGCTCTCTGCAACAAAATAGACATGCTATGTTGATATCAGGGAGCACTTTCGTAATTGCTGTGC
Organism: Eptatretus burgeri; assembly: GCA_024346535.1. Lineage (NCBI taxonomy): Eukaryota > Metazoa > Chordata > Myxini > Myxiniformes > Myxinidae > Eptatretus > Eptatretus burgeri. The sequence continues at coordinate 109,424 of BROF01002372.1, forward strand.
GTACTTCATCACTGAGGCCTGGCTTGATGTACGTGGGGTGATGTTTCCTTTTCGTATGCTCATTCTGAAATCGTGTTTAAAACCAGGACAAAAGAAAAGTCACTCACTGTTAAAACGCAATGGTGTCCTTCAAATGAGGTCAGTTTGATGAAAAATCCTTTCTCTCATATCTGCGGCTCTTTCTGAAGAACAATGGATTCCGTGGTGGTTGAGTCGCCGAGGCCTCAAGAGGGCATGGAATGCAAAATTAAGAAGGTGTTGGTACAGAGACATGACAGAAGTAAATAGACACGATGATTTTTGAAGAATTTATTTCTTGAACATTTGAAGTATATTTCATCCATTTTTAGCTCTCCTGTTCGAAGAACAGAGCTATAGCGATACCCCCGGCGTGAGCGTGAAAATGTTAAAGTTTTTGGTGCAAGTTATTTCCTTTCTAATGTTTTTATCTACCACACTATTTTTTACTAATTACGATATACAAATACATATATTGCTTTAAAATAATTTGGATTAGATTTCACTGCATTGCTTTATAAAAAATATTATTAGACTAGTCTTTTAAAAATGATAAATGTATAAACAGGCGAGCATTGGGTGGCTTTGACACCACTCTGGTAATACATACACTCGTATTTTGTAGACTTTCCATTTGCAGATTTCAATGCTTTTACTCTTTCAGGCATAGAACTAACGAGGACTGAAATTTTCTTTTGTGGGATTTCTGCACAGGCTTCATGCAAACGGGTTAGCAATTGTACACATGATGTTTCCTGGACTTTTTCCGCAAAGCTCGATCCAATATGGCCCAGAGGTGTTCAATGGGATTCATCTCAAGAGACTGACTTGGCCATGGAAGTCGCTTGATCCCATTTCTGTCCTGCCATTCTTTTGTCTTTTGTAGTCCTTTGGCTGAGGAGGTTTTCGTGTGCATGAAATGTACCCTAAGTTACCCTTCATTTTTTTTGAAGTAGACCATGTATATAGACAGAAACGCTAGGGTAGACATCTGGTTACCCGGCAATAACTGAGAAAATGACATCTGTTTACATGCCCTCCACGCCAAAATTAGGGGTAGGGGAAACGAAAATTGATGAAACTTTGCCACTATTAGTCACAGAATAACAAATGACCCCTCAAAAGAAAGGTATGGATTCCCTTGATTCAACAAAAAAAAATTTCAAATATGTTAATCAGTGACGTCATCAGAGGTCAAAAGATCATGAAAAATGTGTGCAGTTGAAAATTTGACCAGACCCTAAGCTGTCTCAGATTTTGGGCACATGGAAGGTGTTTTAGCACCTGTTTGGGTTCTAGGTATTTGGCAGAGGGTTTAAGAGAAAATGATATGCCGTAAACCATGCCAGTACCTTTGTAAAGCTCAGTGTATGAAACTAAAAGTAATGTATTTTTAAAACGCAGATTTTTATAGCGTTATTTAACGTAACAGGTTGGGGACATATCAAAGAGCTGTGACTGCAACCAATTTGCACAGGAATACAAATGAACCATCAGATTAGATGCACTGACCTGTCTTTAACTACCTTTAGTTGAGTTAATTCCCATTAATTAACTTAATTACATTAAATACGTAAATGAGTGATGTCACACGACGGTTAAGGTTCTGACGAAGTTCTCATTAAAACTGAATAACAGCCGAGAAGCCAACACTTCAGACACACAATGCTCATTGATGAATAGATTTATTGTCTCTAAAGTTACAAATATAATCAATGTCAATTGACAATTTCAACAAGAGTGAACCGACCAGCTCAGAGAGGAATGAACAAGCAATCATGGATGTAATTGAGAGGAATGAGAACCCATTCCAAATTGCATCCATGGAATTGAAACTCCACAATATCCTCACCCAAGAGGTGATGACAGATGATATCCGTACTCAGCTGCTGAAGGTGAAAGATATCGGTTTTGCAGCATATAACATGTTCCGAAAGCAGCGTCTGGTAGAAAAGACCTTGCGGTTATCTTCGACGATTCACCGAACAAATCTGCAGACTTTTATCAGCATCCACAAGACAAAAAAGGATGGAAAAGCCAAGGGTACATTGGTGACCCAGAAAGAACGTAGCTATCAGCAACATCTGGTGGAAGTTGCACGGGCCCGGGAAGCTCAATGGAAGGCCTACTACAATACAGTGTGACACCGTCGTCATACTTGTTTGATCCCGAGGGAATGATGAAGAAAGCTGTCAAAAGTGCACTTCTTCAGGAATTAGAGGAGTCCCTTGGTAAACAGAATCAGAAAGAACCATCCACGGCAGACAATGTACATACAACATTCATCGCTGATATGATGGCCAATGTGCGCAAGATGAACGCCAAGGAGGCCAACACCTTTGGCAAATTCTGTGTGAATACACTGAACTATATTCACAATGCTGCAAAGGGTGCCAATCGAATCGACCTAGTGTTTGATTCCTACGTGGAAATGTCAATCAAAGATTCTGAAAGGAAACGACGCCAAACGATTGCTCCTATCGAGCTAAACATCATCAACCTAGAAACACCCTTACCTGTTGAAAATGAACAGGTTTTGGTCATCAGGTCACAACAAGCAAAAACTTCAGATGTTGCTTCATCAGCAGGCCATTGAACAAGCCACCAATGCAAAGTCAAAGGTTAAATTGTATGCAAGCCACATGAAAGGGGAAACAGCAGTACCATGCCACTTAGCAGATAGCGGGCATTCTTCTGAAGTCCCAGAGCTATGCTTTGATATAGAAGACGCAGATGGCCGAATTGTTCCACACGCAATGCATGCTGTAAAACATGGAACTCGCAGAATTGTGGTGCTGTCTCTGGATACTGATGTATGCATATTGATGATGTACTACTGGAAAGTATACCAGTCAAATGGTCTTCAAGAACTGTGGGTCAAGGCTGGTGTAGGCGAATCAACACGTGACATTCCCATACATGCACTGGCTTTGACGGTAGGAGCAGACTTGTGCAAAGTATTACCTGCTGTACATTCCTTAACCGGATGTGACAACACAAGCAAGGTGGGAACGGAACCGATAGCCTTGAAAGTGAAGCCTGCTCCGTACTCGAAGGGATTCGGATTGAATGCAAATAATCCGAACATAGACACTTTACTCTAAAGGAGTGAAGAATACCTTACACAGGTACTAAAAAAGGGGACCACCTGCAAGACGATGGATCAGCTAAGGATCCAAATCTACCATTCAAGAAATGGCGTCTGTCTTGAACAACTTACACCTACAAGCCATCCCATTAGGAATCACATTCTTAGATCATTCTATGCAACGTATCGGATGATATCTCTTCTGGCCGAGCCAAACACTCTTCAGCCGACCTCATATGGGTTCAAAGAAGAGGATAATTTACTTGTACCAGAAATAGGAACATGTGCAATCCCAGAGGAGTATGTGATGCAATGCTATTGCATGAAGTGTGCAACCAACAGATGTGGATGTAGAAGCAATGGATTACCATGCTGAAGATTCTGCAAATGCCAAAGCAAACAGGAGCAGGATACGACATCAAGTTGTAAGAATCCAGCTGGGTGTGCCTGAGTGTTGGGACATTGCACATACTTTACTACATGTACGACCTACCTACAGGCATCAGCTGACTGTTCGTGCACAAATATCAACATGACGCAAGGTTTAGTCGTTCAAACAAACGGGTATGAAACAAAGTTCTGTATATGCTCCCTTTCTCTGATATGCAGTTATGGGTCCAATGTGCATGTACACATGTAAAATGAATATCATTTTCATTTTCATGTTCATCATTTTTGTGAAAATATTTATGGAAAACAGTTATTATGATTCATAACTAATAATATTATGATTTCTAATCATTTAATTAATCATCGTTTGCACGGAAAGATGTCGAGGCTTCCTTGTATTTCAACTACCAATGGTCGCAAGAAATCTATGTTATTGATTATTTATGCAATTTGTTTAATTAATAATTCAATGTAAATTTATTGTAATTTATGTTTTTAACTTTCGAGACAATAAATCTATTCATCAATGAGCATTGTGTGTCTGAAGTGTTGGCTTCTCGGCTGTTATTCAGTTTTCATGAGAACTTCGTCAGAACCTTAACCGTCGTGTGACGTCACTCATTTACGTATTTAATGTAATTAAGTTAATTAATGGGAATTAACTTAACTAAAGGTAGTCAAAGACAGGTCAGTGCATATAATCTGATGGTTCATTTGTATTCCTGTGCAAATTGGTTGCAGTCACAGCTCTTCAATATGTCCCCAACCTGTTACGTTAAATAACGCCATAAAAATCTGTGTTTTAAAAATACATTACTTTTAGTTTCATACACTGAGCTTTACAGAGGTACTGGCATGGTTTACTGCATATCATTTTTCTCTTAAACCCTCTGCCAAATACTGAGAACCCAAACAGGTGCTAAAACACCTTCCATGTGCCCAAAATCTGAGACAGCTTAGGGTCTGGTCAAATTTTCATCTGCACCCATTTTTCATGACCTTTTGACCTAAGATGACGTCACTGATTAACATATTTGAAAAAAAATAATTTTGTTGAATTAAGGGAATCCATACCTTTCTTTTGAGGGGTCATTTGTTATTCTGTGACTACTAGTGGCAAAGTTTCATCAATTTTCCTTTCCCCTACCCCTAATTTTTGGTCTGGATTTTGGCGCGGAGGGCATGTAAACAGATGTCATTTTCTCAGTTATTGCCGGGTTACCAGATGTCTACCCTCGCTTTTCTGTCCATATACATGGTCTACTTCAAAAAAATGAAGGGTAACTTAGGGTACATTTCATGCACACGCCCCCCCCCCCCCCAGCAAATGGATTATTGTACAGTGTGGCATCGAGCTCCATCTTCCATGAACAGTGTTGTTTTCGACCAGCTGACCAGTGGAGAAGACTGGGAGAAGTCCATCCTCGAGGATAAAAATGTGTCATAGTGTTGATGTTGCCAACACTCTCCACAAGCTCTGACCGACCAGCGCTCCAGATTGCTCCCCACACCATTACTGAAAAACCACCGTGTTTGACAGTTGCCTGCAATCGGTTCAAAGAGAACTCTTGACAGGGAAGTCTCCAGACCCATACATGTCCACCGTCAGAAAATTGAGCAAATTGGGACTCATCTGAAAAAAATTACAATTTGCCAAAAGTCTGTTGGCGATCTCGTCAGCCCACTTCTTTCTCCTTTGAATGTTGGCTGGTCGAAGAAGAGGTTTTCTCCAAACTGCTCTCCCATAGTAGCCCAGTTGATGAAGCTACCACACAGCAGTCTTGAGCTAACTTGGACCTCTTCTGCAACATCTGCTGCCTTGCAACAGGGAGTTTTCTCAATGGACCGCTTGACAGCTCGAGACACCTTTCTGAGGACCCAGATCGACCAGAACAGGAAGCTGTGGATGCATTGCCTTCGCTGGTGAATTGCACAATCACCCGATTGGCCGTAGAAAGCGGAATGCCAACGTTCTGAGATATCTGACGTTCTGAGATGGCCAACAATTCATCCTCTGAAAATCGGAAAGTTCGTGTGCTCCCTGTGTTCAAGGCATAGTTAATTGTCATGCAAGACCCAGGAACTCGTTTTTGCAAATAAATAGTCAAATATTAGGACAAATCACTGATTAAAACTGCATCATACAGATGAAATGAAGAAACTTAAGGTGTACTTCTGTCATGTCTCTGTACATTGTGGTTGCTCAACCCAGGAAACAATATCCACTTCATTTGGTGGTTGTGGTGGTGTGGAATAAAGTCACTATTAAATATTGTCATTCTGTATAATTGCTGACATAAACGAAGAATGTTCTGCATGGAAAAGGGCACCTCGAGCTGGTACGTGTCATGAGACTAGCTTCTGGAAATACCCTGTATCTGCATCACACATTGGCTCTCTGGAAGGACTCCAGGGATTGGCCAATAACATTTACATGAGTTTCTTTTTTTATCATGACCTAATTTTCAAAATCAGCAAATGTAAAGAAAAATTAACTAGTCACCACACTAGTTCCCCACTAGATTGATGACCAAAGAGACCATCGATACCTATCGAAACTTCAGCCCTAATTAAATGCCTGTACAAGGATTTTAGGCCAATGTACATGTCTGCTGAAACGAGTTTTCCTTGTCTCTGCTGCAGATGTCGATTGGGCTGAACATGGTGCTGTTTTGTGTGGGCTGAGTGGAACAGTCGGAGCGGATATAGCTGGAGTTTGGTCTGCTATAGCAGGAGGGTGAGTTGGACCAGACTCTCAATCTGTCGGTGACCTTGAGTCTGTCGAAACTGATAGTTTTGGACTTCTCGTTAAAATCTAGGATGCAGTACTTGCGCTCCCTGATAATCACTCAAAAGGGGCCCTGGTAGGGAGGTTGCAGAGAAGCCCTGACAGGGTCATCACGTGCAAAAACACTGGCACAACACAAAAGATCATTGTGTAGATGTGTAGAACTCTAGTGGGAGTGTGATGTCACTTACTCAATGTCCTTCACAGTCTGTCTACATAATTGCTCGAGTCCAAACTGGTGTGAATGTTAGTTTGGGTAACAAATTGCCCAGGAAGACGAAGTGTTGATCCAAAAACTAACTCGGCTGCACTGCAACCTTCATCAGCTTTCACCATGGCACGAATGCCCAAAAGCACGACTGGTAGGTTTTCCATGCAGCAATATAGATCTACTTTTGAGGATTTAAGTTGTCAATAGAACCGTTTACAGGGAGGTGGTAAGAGGTAGTTCCGGGGCGTTTACTTCCAAGTAACTCAGTCAGCATTTTGAAAAGTGTGGATTCAAACTGTCATTCTCTGTCTGTGGTGAAAATAGATGGGCACCAAGCACTGCAACCCATCTGGAAATGAATGCTTTGGTTATGATCTGTGCTGCTGTGTCAGGTATTGGAATAGCTTCCGGACACCTAGTAAGATGGTCAACGCATGTGAGTGTATGTGTTACTGCCATATGTTGGAAGAGGACAGACTAAATCAATGTACATATGCTCAAAGCGGGCGTCGGGAGATAATGGTGTCACTGTGTGACGGTGGACTTTCACTTGTTGACACCGTAAGCTAGCTTTAGACCAATTTCTCACATTACGGTTCCATTCCACACCAGCCAAAACGTTGACGAGGTGTTGCATTGCTCTGATATGAAGGTGAGATAGATTGTTTAAAGTATCAAATACAGTGTGTTTGAATTTGGCCGGAACTTAAGTATGAGGAGTGGCAGTGGATGAGTTGCAAAAAAAATAACGCTGTGCCTTCAGAAATGGAGAGAGGAACTTCACTGAACTTGAGTGATGTGAAGCAGGCTCTGAGATGCTGAAGTTCCTTGTCCTCCTGCTGTGCCTTGGCAATCCTGTTGCAATCGAAGGAGGTTGTTGTGTCAAGGGTGTTGATATTGAACAGAAAGAAAGCATCAGCTACAGTATTCTGCTCACTGCTCACATGGCGTAGATCGGTGGTAAATTGAGACATCAAACGGAAGACCAAATACTGCATTGGAGTCATCAGAAGGAATCCAAATAAGTAAAGAGCGAATATGGAGTCATCAGGAGGTATCTGGATAGGATTCGGGTTTCAGCCGCTACTCCACCACATTCAAACCCATCCAGACGCAGCCAAGTGAGCCTTCGAGAAAACTTTCTGCAAGAATTCACTTCTCCTCAACACATAGATAAAGAAAGAGAGAAATAAAGGGTAAAATAAAGGAAAAAGAAGGAATTAGAATGAATATGGAGAAATTAAAAAAAAAATTAGAAATAAATGTGAAAAGAACAAAGATTGTTCAAGGTGTGTGACCTGTCTCGGTGCATAGTGATCATGCTTTGCCTCGAAAGCATGCGTTAATGGCTTGTGGTCATTGTAAATGCACAACTGCCTACCCTCAAGCACGTGATGGAAATTGCAGATTGAGTTGGAAAACCGTCAGTACCTCGTGACTACATGTGCTGTATCTTGCCTCCGATAGCTGCAACCTTTTGGGAAAGAACAGAATGGGCTCCCACTTTCCTCCCATATGGTCTTGGAGTACTCCGCCCACTGCCCTATCTGATGCATCCACCCTGATACATAATGGTGTGTCTGACTTAGGATGCACAAGTATCGGGGCCTCTGTGAGCGCACACTTAACAGTGGTAAAAACAACAGCACATTCAAAAGTATTTTTGGCTGCTTCCTCTGCCTTGTGAGGAGGTCATTGAAATATTGTATGAGGTGTGTCTGTACAGTTCAGGATGAACGTCCTCTAAAAATGAACCATGCCAAGAAGCTGCCATCGCTAACACACTGATGCTGGCTGTAAGTAGTCGTCCGCAGCTTGATGGAGTACTGCTCTCCCATCTGGGCTGGTGCTCCTGCCTCTCACTTTTCTCGGCTTCACGCTGTGGAAACCAAGGCATTTAGGATCATTGGCATCTCCCGCGATGAGGCTGAGTCTTTGGGCCTCTCACTCTCTCACCACAAGCAGGTCGGAGGTCTTTTTGTCTTCTATCGTCTCCTCTCCGGTCTCGTCCCCCCTGCTCTGTCTGCAATCCCCCCCCCCATATTTCCGCAGAGCGCTCAAGGTCCGCCAACGACCCCCTTCTGGTAAAACTACCAAAATCATGAATCGCTGCTCGCCTTCACTCTTTCATTCCTCTTTTTCCCTGCCTTTGGAATATACTCCCACATTCTCTTAAACCCCATTCTTCCCACAAGGTCTTCAAAACAACTGTTCACCACCACCTCTTATCTCCCCCCATCCAAAACCACGATCTTTTATATCCCCGTTAATCCACCCCAAACCCACCTCCTTCAAATTCCCTGCCTTCCTTCCCGAAAGTTCCATGTCGTTTAAGGTCCTGAACATCCCTGTGGTGTCCATCTTGTATACGCCATGTTTCCCGCTCCATCCCTCTCCCTTCCACAGATCTCCGAATTGTCTCTGTTCCCCACTGTTTTGTCCTTCCCTCTCCCACCCCTCGTCTCCTGCCCCCCTTGTTGTGCGTTGTGTGTTAGCTCTCATCCGAGCCTCGACAATGTGTACAAAAGAGTAAATAAATGGAGGACAGGATTAGAAGACCACAAGGTGTATCGGTGTGATAGGAAGGAGAGCATAGGATGAGGAGTAGCAATCTGGGTAAAGGACAGCGTTGCATCAAGAGAAAGGGATGACCTGAAGGAGGGGATTAATGTGGAGGATTCTGTATGGGTGGAGATGAGAAATTGTAGAAACAGTAAGATAATGGTGGGATGCTTTTGTCGGGCTCCGGGTGTGAAGGAAGAGGAGGTAGGAGGAGTACATGAAGAATTCAAAAGGGCATGTGGTAAGGGGAGAGTATTGATTATGGGGGAATTAAAGTTGCCAGGGATAGATTGGATCCAGGAACAGGGAAAGGGCAGAGCAGATGAGGATTTCCTAGTTTTAGTCCAGAATTGCTTTTAATCCCAGTTTGTAGATAAGCCCACGAGGGGGAGTGCAGTGTTCGACCTCCTTTTAACTAACAAACCCAATATGGTCGGGGAGCATTTCAGATCATGTGATCATAACATCGTGTGTGCAAGGATTCTGTTGAGAGGTAGAGGTCAGGATAGTAGGGTAAGGCTATTAGATTTCAGGAAGGCAAACCTTGGGGGTATGAGGAGAGAGTTGGGTGATGTCGATTGGGAGACTCCAACAACAGGACAATCAGCATCAGAAAAATGGGAAACCTTCAAGGAGCAAATGTGTAGAGTGCAGAGTAAGGCCATTCCAATGAGGTGTAAAACTAAGGAATATCTCACTACTAGAGATTAAGTAGTGAGATTAAGGAGAAGCAGAAGGCATTTATTGGGGTTAAAATAACAGGACTGGAGTTAGATTTATATCAGTATACGAGTAAACAAAGGCAAGTTAAGAAAATAACTCGGCAAGCCAAAAGAGAGTATGAGAAGGACATGGCTAAGAATATTCAACACAATAGCAAGGCTTTCTTAAAGTATATCAGGGGAAAGAATAGGTGAGGACTAGTGTGGGCCCATGGAGGAATAGCACCGGGAGAGTGGTTAGTGATGAAGGTGAGATGGCAGGCTTATTAAACAGGTATTTTGCTTCAACTTTTACACAAGAACAGTCAGGAGAATTGCCAGTGGCTGAGAGTATCTATCGAGGAGGTGAGTAAGGTCTTTTACAGAGGATCCAGGTTGGAGTGGAGGAAGGAAAGGAACAGCAAGGAAATCTAAGAGTAGATAAGGCTCCGGGTCCAGAAAATATGCGCCCGAGAGTATTGACGGAGGAGGCTGAGCAGGTAAGCGAGATGTTAACGGATATTTTCAATAGTTCACTCGAGTCAGTACAGGTACCGGAGGATTGGAGAGTAGCAAATGTAACACCATTATTTAAGAAAGGATCCAGCGAATAATTGGGGAACTATCGACCTGTTTACTTGACTTCAGTTGTGGGGAAGGTGTTGGAGATATTAATTAGGGACCAGATGAGGAACCATTTAAATAAATACAAACGAATTAAAGGTAGTCAGCGTGGGTTTACCAAAGGTAGTTCCTGTCTAACACATGTTTTATAGTTTGTGTTACGGTGTAAAAAAACCGACTCCAACTACTTTAGAATGGGAAACCAACCAACACGTTTATTGCATGACTTGCACATCATCAAAACATGGCATCGCTCTCCTTGCCGTAAAGGACCCCCTGCCCCTCACTTACAGCAACGTAAAACTCTCCAGTTAAACACGACGCACGCACGTCACCAACCGGAACAAAAGCACATCACTGAACACAACATTTCCCCCCCCCCACCACCACCTTTTCTTCTCCGCACAGCGTTTAGTTGTGGAAAGAGGTTACGTGTGGGCCATGCTGCAGGCATAACAGGTTCAGGGCCCCTTCCATTTGTCCCAACATCTGAACTGGAGGGCCAGAAAGCAGTTCCATGGTGACCAAAGAATACTGGTGTACTTTGTGCAGCCGGCTGACATAACACAGGAACCCGTCCTGGAGCTGGAAAGTGGCTGGACCAAGCTGGCGATTAACACCTAGAGGAGGGGGGGGGGCAGAAGGACTAGAGCTTGTCGCTATGGTGGGGCCACTGAGACCTGACCCAGTCTGAGACACGTATGCCAGGCGACTTCACTCTGTGAGCTCTGTCGAACCACTGCTTCATGCGGTGCTGGTGCTGACTGACTCCAGTGCAAACAACAGATGTGGGAAGCCGAGCTTTTGGTGGATGTAGCCTATCCAGTGGCAGTTGCAGCTCCCGCCCCAACATTAGCAGTGCTGGTGAGACCCCTGTGGTGGTGTGCTGGGTTGCTCTGTGGTACAGGAGGGTCTGGAGAAGAGCTGTCTGAAATGCGCAACCTTGGGCCAGGTGTATGCCATTCTTGAGGGTTTCATTAAACTGCTCAACCCCCTCCCCCCCCCACCCCCATTGGCCTGTGGGTAATAGACAGCTGCATGGATGTGCTTGATCCCCCTTTCACTGAGGAAGGTTGAGAACTTGGAAGAGATGAACTGTGGCCCATTATCTGTAGTAATGATCTGAGGCAGCCCCCAACGGGAGATGACAGTGTCAAGGATGTTGATTATGACCTGGGACGTTACTGAGCCCACAAGGAAGACCTCAGGCCATTTGGAATGGAGATCATAGATGACAATGATACCGGGCGTAGTGGCGTGCGCCTGTAATCTGACTACTGGGAGGCTTGGGTTGGAGGATCGCTTGAGGACGGGAGCTCTGTGCTGGGTCGTGCTATGAGAGGGTGTAGGGCAGCCTGGAATCATGGCGAAACCCAATCCTTATCCCTGTGTCGTAAGAGGCGACCAGGGTTGCATCAGGAAGGGTATCCAGCGTAAAACCTATGCCAAATAAGTATGCGGATCATAACGGATGATCCGCTGTGGCGACCCCGAACGGGAGCAGCTGAAAGACGAACAACAACAACAACAACAACAACAACAACAACAACAACAACATAGATGACAATGAGGTAGCACTGGAGGTGGGGTACATCATGGATTACCCCACAGATATCCATCTACAGGTGATCCCAGGGTCTGGAAGGCCAGGTCAGCGATTTGTAGAGGCGGTGGGGCAGGTTGGCCCATTTTCCCACTGAGCAGGCAAACTGCACAGTCCCTGACCATTACCTTCACATTGTGGTTGATACCAGGCCACCACGCTAGTTCCCAGCAATGCTGCTTCACTCTGACGATACCCAAGTGTCCCTCGTGTGACAGCCAGCACTCGTGCATGGTACAGCTGTGGTACAACATGGTACAACTGTGCAGTGACCTCGAGCCACACATCTGTCATTCCAGCACGAATATCAGTGTGAATGTCATTCCGTCCACACACAGCTCCTCCTTGATCCTGGCAAATGGTGTTAGCTCATTGGGCACCTGGGTCAGCCAGCCTCCCGTGATGTAGGAGCATAAGGTGCAAAAGAGTGGTTCCTCCGCAGATGCCTGCTGGAGTTTGAGGAGGGAAACCGCAGGCTGGAGAGGGGTGTGCAGCAGTTGGATGAAGTCGTCCTCAGTGTCCACCGGCTGGCCGACAGGTGCCGCAGCGACGACTGCTCTGGAGAGCAGGTCCGCTCCCGTGTTGTCCAGGCTTGGGGGTGAAGTGAAGCTTGAAATTGTACTGTTGAAGGCGATCTGCCCATCTGTACAGTCAGAGTGGTCTGTGTCCTGTACCAGAGGTGGACATCAAGGCTTTAAGAGCCTGGTGATCTGTGCGAAGTGTAAACGCCCGGCCATATAGGTGCATGTGCCAGCGTTCACAAGCCCAGATACATATCAGAGCCTCACGCTCCTCCACTGAATATTTCTGTTCGGTAAGGCTTAATGCCCAAAAGGCGAAAGTGATGGGCTTCTCCGTCCCATTTTGAAGTTGGGAGGGGACATCCCCCAACGCTGTGGCAAAGGCATCACAGGTGACCAGTTGGGAGTGGCGAGGTGGAAATGTTCCAGGATAGGTGCCGTGGTGAGGTGGTGCTTCAGCTGGTGCACAGCCTCAAGCCAGTCCGTGGTCCAGACCCAGGGAGCTTCTTTTTTCAGTAGCTAGCACAGGGGCGATGCCGTTGCTGAGTTCTGTGACGAGAAGTGGAGATACTATGCTGTCATACTCAGAACGGAGGCGAGCTGTGCAGCTGACGTAGGCTCCAGAACGTGGTGGATCATGTCCGAGTTTGATTGCTGTGGAGAGATGTTGTGGGCCGAGAGGAGCAACCCCACAAACTCAATCTCCGGCACGGCAAAGACGCTCTTCTTCTCGTTAAGCGTGAGGTTGTGCTTGGCCAGCTTGCGGAACACCTGGCAGAGGCGCTCTTCATGGATGGAGGCGTTGGGGCCTTGCACCACAATGTCGTCCAGGTAAATGGACACTCCTGGGATGCCGGACGACGTGATCTTCTGGAAACAGCTGGTGCCGAGCTCAGACCGAAAGGCATGCGGGTGCAGCGAAAAACACCACCGTCTGTGACAAAAGCAGTGAGGTTCCTTTTGCTGGGGTGTCAGGGAACCTGGAGGTAGCCTTGTCGCAAGTCCAGTTTACTGAAGACCGAGGAGCCGTAGAAATGGGTGGTGATCTCCGTTGTTGGAAGTGGATATCTATCCGGGAAGATGGCTGTCTTCACGGCATGCAGATCCACGCAAATGTGGAGCTCCCCACCCCCCGCCAGCAAATTCTTATTTTGCTATTATCAGGTTGATCTGTTTTGGTTTTGTGTAGTTGTTTCATTAACTCATCTTTGTTTAATCCCGAACAAGCCTTGATCTGTTTTGGTTTTGTGTAGTTATTTCATTTCCTTGTCTTTCTTTAATCCAGAATGCTGACACTGCATGAGCCTTGATCTGTTTTGGTTTGTATAGTTATTTCATTAACTCATCTCTGTTTACCCCAGAACACTTGTACAGCACCAGCCTTGATCTGTTTTGGTTTGTGTAGTTATTTCATTAACTCATCTCTGTTTACCCCAGAACACTTGTACAGCACCAGCCTTGATCTGTTTTGGTTTGTATCGTTATTTCATTAGCTACTCTCTGTTTACCCCTCTACATGGGGGGACAGAATGGCTGAGAGGTAGACACACTCACTTCTCGGCCATTCAGCCGAGGTTCGAAACCCGAATCAGCAATAAACTTATAGTCTTCATTCCTTCCTTCCTTCCTTCCTTACGAGGGCATGGAACAGTGCCAACACAATCAATCATTTATAACAGTACGCTGGTATTCATTTTGCCTTCCTCAGAAAGATGACAGGCTGATTCAACCCCACCTGGTGTTCATTCATTGGCAACGGAGCTCGAACTCAGGACTCCAAGTAAAGATCCCAAGCCAGCCACCCAAACCACGCAGACAACACCAGGCTCTTCCTGTGTTTCCCCTTCTGTTGGGAAAACAATGGCAAATCACCCAGTACATAACCACGGCAAATCACCCAGTACATAACCATGGCAAATCACCCAGTACATAACCATGGCAAATCACTCAGTACATAACCACGGCAAATCACCCAGTACATAACCAAGGCAAATCACCCAGTACATAACCACAGCAAATCACTCAGTGCATAACCATGGCAAATCACTCAGTACATAAACACGGCAAATCACCCAGTACATAACCATGGCAAATCACTCAGTATATAACCATGGCAAATCACCCAGTACATAACCACAGCAAATCACTCGGTACATAACCAAGGCAAATCACCCAGTACATAACCATGGCAAATCACCCAGTACATAACCAAGGCAAATCACGTAGTACGTAACCATGGCAAATCACCCAGTACATAACCAAGGCAAATCACCCAGTACATAACCAAGGCAAATCACGCAGTACGTAACCATGGCAACAAACTGCTTCGCCAGCACCAACGCTCTGTAACAGAGTATGGTCCATCAGATGCAGAACACCTACAAGTGGAACATGTACTGTACCCTGCTGCACTGTAGTGTAGTGTAACGTAGTGTACTGTAGTGTAACGTAGTGTAGTGTACTGTACTGTAGTGTAACGTAGTGTACTGTAGTGTAGTGTAACGTAGTGTAGTGTACTGTACTGTAGTGTACTGGAGTGTAACGTAGTGTACTGTAGTGTACTGTAGTGTAATATAGTGTAGTGTACTGTAGTGTAACGTAGTGTAGTGTACTGTAATGTAACATAGTGTTGTGTACTGTAATGTAACGTAGTGTAGTGTACTGTAGTGTATTTTACTGTAGTGTAGTGTACTGTTGTGTAACGTAGTGTAGTGTACTGTAGTGTAGTGTAGCGTAACGTACTGTAGTGTACTATAGTGTAGTGTACTGTAGTGTACTATAGTGTAGTGTACTGTAGTGTAACATAGTGTAGTGTACTGTAGTGTACTGTAACATAGTGTACTGTAGTGTACTGTAATGTAACGTAGTGTAGTGTACTGTAGTGTAGTGTACAGTAATGTAATGTAGTGTAGTGTACTGTAGTGTACTCTAGTGTAACGTAGTGTACTGTAATGTAACGTAGTGTAGTGTAACGTAGGGTAGTGTACTGTCATGTAACATAGTGTAGTGTACTGTACTGTAACGTAGTGTGGTGTGCTGTAGTGTACTGTAATGTAACATAGTGTTGTGTACTGTAATGTAACGTAGTGTAGTGTACTGTAGTGTATTGTACTGTAGTGTAGTGTACTGTTGTGTAACGTAGTGTAGTGTACTGTAGTGTAGTGTAGCGTAACATAGTGTAGTGTACTATAGTGTAGTGTACTGTAGTGTAACAGTGTAGTGTACTGTAGTGTACTGTAACATAGTGTACTGTAGTGTACTGTAATGTAACGTAGTGTAGTGTACTGTAGTGTAACGTAGTGTAGTGTACTGAAATGTAACATAGTGTAACGTAGTGTAGTGTACTGCAGTGTAACGTAGTGTAGTGTACTGAAATGTAACATAGTGTAACGTAGTGTAGTGTACTGTAGTGTAACGTATTGTAGTGTACTGTAATGTAGTGTACTGTACTGTAGTGTAACGTAATGTAGTGTAACGTAGTGTAATGTAGTGTAGTGTACTGTAGTGTAACATAGTGTAGTGTAACGTAGTGTATTGTACTGTAGTGTAACGTAGTGTAGTCTACTGTAATGTAACGTAGTGTAGTCCACTGTAATGTAGTGTAGTGTACTGTAGTGTAACGTAATGTACTGTAATGTAGTGTACTGTAGTGTAATGTAGTGTAGTGTCGTGTACTGTAGTGTAACGTAGTGTAGTGTAACATAGTGTAGTGTACTGTAGTGTAAGTAGTGTAACGTTGTGTAGTGTACTGTAGTGTAGTGTAGTGTACTGTAGTGTAGTGTAACGTAGTGTACTGTAGTGTAGTGTAGTGTAACGTAGTGTACTGTAGTGTAGTGTAGTGTAACGTTGTGTAACGTAGTGTACTGTAGTGTAGTGTAGTGTAACGTTGTGTAACGTAGTGTACTGTAGTGTAGTGTAACGTAATGTAGTGTACTGTAGTGTCCTGTATTGTAACGTCGTGTAGTGTACTGTAGTGTAACATAGTGTACTGTAATGTAACGTAGTGTGGTGTACTGTAGTGTAACATAGTGTGGTGTACTGTAGTGTAACGTAGTGTGGTGTACTGTAGTGTAACGTAGTGTATTGTACTGTAATGTAACATAGTGTAACGTAGTGTAGTGTACTGTAATGTAACGTAGTGTAGTGTACTGTAGTGTAACGTAGTGTAGTGTACTGTAATGTAACATCGTGTACTGTAGTGTAACGTATTGTAGTGTACTGTAGTGTAACATAGTGTAGTGTAACGTCGTGTAATGTAGTGTAACGTAGTGTAGTGTAGTATAACGTAGTGTAGTGTAGTGTAAAGTAGTGTACTGTAGTGTAACGTAGTGTAGTGTACTGTAGTGTACAGTGGTGTAACGTAGTGTACTGTAATGTAACGTAGTGCAGTGTACTGTAGTGTACTGTAGTGTAACGTAGTGTACTGTAATGTAACATAGTGTAGTGTACTGTAGTGTAACGTAGTGTACTGTAATGTAACATAGTGTAGTGTACTGTAGTGTAACGTAGTGTAGTGTACTGTCATGTAACGTAGTCGAGTGTACTGTAGTGTAACGTAGTGTAGTGTAACATAGTGTAGTGTACTGTAGTGTAACAGTGTAGTGTACTGTAGTGTACTGTAGTGTAGTGTAACGTAGTGTAGTGTACAGTGGTGTAACATAGTGTACTGTAATGTAACGTAGTGTAGTGTACTGTCATGTAACATAGTCTAGTGTACTGTAGTGTAACGTAGTGTAGTGTAACATAGTGTAGTGTACTGTAGTGTAACAGTGTAGTGTAGTGTAACGTAGTGTAGTGTACTATAGTGTAGTGTAGTGTAGTGTAACGTAGTGTAGTGTACTGTAGTGTAGTGTAACGTAGTGTAGTGTAGTGTAACGTAGTGTAGTGTACTATAGTGTAGTGTAGCGTAGTGTAGTGTAGTGTAACGTAGTGTAGTGTACTATAGTGTAGTGTAACGTAGTGTAGTGTAGTATAACGTAGTGTAGTGTAACGTAGTGTACTGTAGTGTAACGTAGTGTAGTGTAACGTAGTGTAGTGTACTATAGTGTAGTGTAACGTAGTGTAGTGTAGTATAACGTAGTGTAGTGTACTGTAGTGTACTGTAATGTAACGTAGTGTAGTGTACTGTAGTGTAACGTAGTGTAGTGTACTGTCATGTAACGTAGTCGAGTGTACTGTAGTGTAACGTAGTGTAGTGTAACATAGTGTAGTGTACTGTAGTGTAACAGTGTAGTGTAGTGTACTATAGTGTAGTGTAACGTAGTGTAGTGTACTGTAGTGTAACGTAGTGTGGTGTAGTGTTGTGCCCTAAATCGTTTTGACTTTCCCCCGATTGCGGATGGATACTGTTCCAGATACGATTTCAGAAGCGGTTATTGAACACAGAACTCGACGGCTCAAAGAGCTTGCAGGATAAGGAATTATTTAATTAATTCATACGTGGATCACGTGGTTGGATTTCCGCTTGTGAGATTTCGTGACGTCATTGTTCCGTGTTTGTTCTCGTTCCTTTCACCAACGAACGCAGGAGCTGCCCCGGCCAAGTCGATGTCGATCGATCCCTTGAGGTTCTAGTGCGGGACTGCCTGGTTCTTGAGTCCTCATTTCCGGTGGTTCCGGGTGTGGGGACTTGCTTACCTGTAGTCCCGGGAAGGGAGGCGCTCGACGTGTCGGCCCACTCACTAGTCGAGTCCCTCAGACGCCCTGTCGTCCTTGCCTTTCTGTGAAGGAAACGTCTGTGAATATTATTAAATCCCGTGCTGAACATTTCCAAATGTTTTCTTGATGTTATTAATGGAGATATCCGTGGTTGGTTATTATTTTTATATTTATTTTGTGCTCCTGTCATTCATTGTGTGTTCGGTTTTGTTTTTATTTGCGTTTAAAGTCCGACGTTATCCTTCGGGTGTTTATCACAATGTACTTGTGTCGTCAGGTTGTTGTGCAAGGTGGTAACGATGGGGGTGGAGAGGAGGGGGTGAGAGGGAGGGTGAGGGTGTGAGCAGGACAGGGTGATGAGTGTGGGGATTTGTACTGAGGAACGTTACTGGCAGTGAGATGGGGTTGGGTAAGAGTGCGATGGGTGGATTGGGGGAAGGGGAGGTCATGAGGAGATTGAGGGGAGGTGGTGTGAGGATGTGAGTGGGACAGTGTGAGGGATACGGGGATGGGTGCTAAGGAAGGTGACCAACAGTGGGACTGGGTTGCAGAGGAGTTTGATGGGTGGTTTGGGGGAAGGGGAGGTCATGAGGAGATTGAGGGAGGGTGAGGATGTGAGTGGGACAGTGTGAGGCATAAGGGGATGGGTGCTAAGGAAGGTGACCAACAGTGGGACTGGGTTGCGGAGGAGTTTGATGGGTGGTTTGGGGGAAGGGGAGGTCATGAGGAGATTGAGGGAGGGTGAGGATGTGAGTGGGACAGTGTGAGGCATACGGGGATGGGTGCTAAGGAAGGTGACCAACAGTGGGACTGGATTGCGGAGGAGTTTGATGGGTGGTTTGGGGGAAGGGGAGGTCACGAGGAGAGAGAGGGGAGGTGGAGTGAGAAAGTCCACGAGGTGCGAGGATGGGACTTTGTCACAAGAGTGTACACAAGAGTGCTGATAATGAAATGTATTATCGTTTAGTGTTAATTATCATTTTTGGTTTGGATTAAGCTTTGTATTGACTTTTCAACATTCACTGATACCATTCAACTGTGCTTCATCAAAATACCATGAGGGAAATCCAAATTACAGGTGACACTTAAATGGCAGGTGACCTTGCCATGGAACTTTGGGTGATAGGTTCTAATCATGATTAACAAATGGGTAAAT
This sequence comes from Eptatretus burgeri, assembly GCA_024346535.1. Lineage (NCBI taxonomy): Eukaryota > Metazoa > Chordata > Myxini > Myxiniformes > Myxinidae > Eptatretus > Eptatretus burgeri. The sequence goes on from BROF01002372.1 coordinate 128,744, forward strand.
GTACTGGTAATGAGCATTGCCATGGTTCCATGCAGGTGCATAATGTTTGGTGTCTCTGCGTGCTTCATTCATAAGTTAACAATTAATTGTCCCAGTAATAGGAACATCCCTCATGAGATGGAGCCATTGTTTGTTTGAGTCATTATTGGTTTTGACTTTTGTTTTTCTGCATTTCTCCTTTCAGTGACCCCAGCCGACATGGCGGCGAAGCCTGTACGAAAGGGCATCCACGTTGACCACTCTGAACTATTGTGCAAGAAGGGCTGTGGTTATTACGGTAACCCTGCGTGGCATGGGTATTGTTCCAAATGCTGGCGTGAGGAGTACAGCAAGGCTCGGCATCAGCAAATTAAGGAGGACCGCGAGCTCGCTGAACGGTGTGTGACATCTTCTTGAGTTGTCTTGTGACGGGAAGTGTAGCCCATTCCATGAATGAATAAGTTAACGATTACTTTAACAAAGTTTCACCAATTTTCATGAGAAATTCCAACTATTGTCATTTTTATTAATAGTTCCTTTCACCATGTGGTTATTTTTTCTGCTTTTGGTTTCATTTAAAAAGATATAAGAATTATGCTTCTCTCGACTCAGCTTGCTTGCTCTTCTTGTACATTACACGTATTCAACCTTCACTCATTTGTTCACTGGATGTAATCGACCCTCAATCATCTGTTTGCTGGATGTAATCAACTCTCACTCATTTGTTACCTCTGCCACCGAAGGTGAAGGAGGTTATGTTTTCACCCCTTTCTGTCTTTCTGTTTGTTTGTCTGTTGTTTTTCTTTTGTTTGTGTGCAGGATATCTCAAAAAGTTGTGGATAGATCCGGATGAAATTTTGTGGCCAGGTTCAGTGTGTGACAAGGACGAAGTGGTTACATTTTGGTGAAGATTCGGATCTTTCCGGAGATCCGGACTGGATCTGGCTACAATAAAAATTTTAAGTGATTCTTCACCATTGAGAGATAGTGTTAAACCGATATATAGCACGATATCTCAAAAAGTTGTAGACGTATTCGGACGAAACTTGGTGGACAGGTTGGGTGTGTGACAAGGAAGAATTGATTCGATTTTGGTGAAGATCCAATTCTGGATCTGGATACTAGAGTTATTTAATTTTTTAAGTGATTCTTCAACCTTTGTGAGATACGGTCAAAAACAATATGGTACTGTATAGCATGACATTTCAAAGCCTGGTGTTCGCTTCGTGGTGAGGGTGGCGGCTTGGGATCCGAGGGTCCTGAGTTCAAGCCCCATTGACTGCGGAATTAACACCAGGAGATTGACTCAGCCTGTCATCCTTCCGAGGTCGACGAAATGAGAACCAGTTCACTGGTCCCGGTGTATGCCCCGGTTAGAATAGGTGTACCATATCCCTGTGTGTCGTAAGAGGTGACCACGGTTGGCGTCAGGAAGGGCATCCGGCCATAAAAACATTGCCTCAAGAAAAAGCCCAACCCCTGCACAGCAGGGAAAAATGACTGTAAAAACAGTCATTTTTTATATATAGCATGATATTTCGAAAATGTATTGGGCCTGATATGTTCTCGTGGATGAGGCATTACGTGGCAGAGGTATGCACTCTACTGAGTGACATTGTTTACTGGATGTAATCGACCCTCAATCATTTGCTTACTGGAAGTAATTGACCCTCAATCATTTATGTACTGGATATATTAGAATGAAAACTGGGTATTTGGGTAAATTTAAACACCCCTTTTGAAGATCACTAACTCATTTCATCATGAAAAAAACAAATACAGGCTTATGCTTGGTCAGCCCGCTCTCCCTCGCAGGGGTCTTAAGCCGCCATTTGTTTCGGCCTGCTCAAAAATGCCTTGCCTTGGAACCACAATGTACTCTCATGGACCAATTAAAGTATAATATGGAATAGGCAAAGCCGAGAAGCGAACGTAGAATTCTTCTTACATTCGCTTCTTAAATATATCAAATTAAAGTCTTTTTGCTATGAAAAAATAAATATTACCTTAACATTACCTTCACAACAACAAGTACACCACCTAGAACAGGACCTCATCTGCAAAAATAAATATTACCTCAACATTACCTTCACAACAACTACACCGCCTAGAACAGGATCTCATCTGAAAAAAAAATCCTTAACATTACCTTCACAAAGCCAACTACACTGCCTAGAACAGGATCTCATCTGCAAAAATAAATATTACCTCAACATTACCTTCACAACGACAACTACACCGCCAAGAACAGGATCGCATCTAAAAAAAAAATTACCTCAACATTATACTTCAACATTACCTTCACAGCAACAACTACACCGCCTAGAACAGGATCTCATCTAAAAAAATAAATATTACCTCAACATTACCTTCACAACAACAACTACACCGCCTAGAACAGTATCTCATCTAAAAAAAAAAAAAATATTACCTCAACATTACCTTCACAACAACAACTACACTGCCTATAACAGGATCTCATCTAAAAAAAAATATATTACCTCAACATTACCTTCACAACAACAACTACACCGCCAAGAACAGGATCTCATCTAAAAAAAAAAAATATTACCTCAACATTACCTTCACAACGACAACTACTCCGCCTCGAACAGGATCTCATCTGAAAAAATAAATATTACCTTCACCACAACAACTACACCGCCAAGAACAGGATCTCATCTGAAAAAAATAAATACTAGATTGAACGTAGAATTCTTCTTGCATTCACTTCTGACTTTACCTATAACTTGTTCACAACTGTATACGCAATTTCCGGTTACTTCGGCCTGGATTCGGGATCAGCGATCAAATAATGTAAATCACGATTAAAAATTATATTTTAATGATGCAGGAGATATCTTTATTAAAATCAGTGGAGGAAATATACACCATGTCTGATATTTGGGTCTTTTATGTCTCCGACGATGCCTTTATCTCCCGGCATGCATCATTCCCCATAACAAAACCCGAAACAAAAAAAAAAACGGAACCAAAAGGGTCATAGGCAACGACACGGATTTAAAATTGCCATGGTATTGTGTTGTTGTTGTTGTTGTTTCCTATTCTCTCATGTGCACGCATTAAGTAATATTCACAAGATAGAAATAAAACCCAATCGTGTTTATACACCGCACAGCGTTTAAAAATAACCGGAAGCAAAAGGGTCATAGCCAACGACACGGATTCAAAAGCGTCAGGGGTATTTGTTGTTGTCGTTGTTGTTTTCTATTCTCTCATGTGCACGCGTTCAGTATGAAGCTGACTGCGTTCGCTATAATCAAAATCTGTCTGGATTTGAGGATCGGACCATATGGACTAATAAAATATCAAAATCTGGAGTGAAATCTGAAAATTTACAAGTCTGAAGACGACAATGGTTCACGAGCGGTATTTGACGATGTAGATTGTTTCAGAAGTCAAGGATGAGACAATGTGATGATTTTTGACCAAGTTATAAAAATGATCAACATGATGTGGTACGAGTGACGGGTTATTAGCTGCAAAATGTCGAAAACCCAGTTTCGTTCAACAACTTTCAAAATTTGACCTTTGCATAACCTTTAAAGGACACAAAACAATGTTGTGGACATTAAAAATAAGGAAACAGGATACGTGCTATAGCTTATTGGAGTTAGTTCGTCGAAAAAGGTCGAAAACCCAGTTCGATACCCACAACTTTGAAAATTTGACCTTTGTGGCCTTTAAAGGTCAAAGGTCAAGGATTATGACCTTTGGTGCAAAACTTCCTCTGAAACATTCCAGTAACAATATAATGTCATATAGGCTATATGGCATTTCACACTCCTCGGATTATCCATACTTTGATGAAATCAGCGTAAAAACAAACTTGAAGGGGGCGCCTCGGGCAAGGTGTTCGAGATAGAGCAAAATGGTTTCAAGACTTTAGGTGAGGAATGATCTCAAGATTATGCATAACAAATATTGTTATCCTAGCTCTCAAAGTTTGGGCAGTCGTATGATTTTTATGTCAAAATTCACAATTTTCTAAGTTTTTGACCTAGTGACCTTGACCTTGGGACGAAAATGAAAAATCGGACAACGACAAGTTTTAGATAATTCATTTTGCTCTTCAAATACCGAAGAACCCATTCCATTCAGTCAATTCCCAAGGAGAAGATAGATTTTTAATCCAACGACCCCCTAAAAATGGCTATTTTTTTGTGTGTGGCTCTGCCCACAATGGGCGTAGCACGCCCTCATCCAGGAAAACACAACTAGACATTGATATCGAACACATAACCAAGTTTCATCAAGATCAGATCAAAGTCCACGGAGTTATGCTCTGGACAGACAGACACACAGACACCCAGACATAACAAATATAGTGGTCACTCTGGCTGGCGCTCATGAACCAATAACGATTCTTTCAACTCAGCGTATTTACATGTTTAATTCAAGCAAACAGGCTGTGATTCCTCCTTTATATTTACAAATTGCCAAAGCATGAAATTTAACTTTTTGCTCTACTCAGAGAATTATATTGAGCGAAGAAAGGATGAAGGAATGTGCCAAAAGTGTAACTTCATGGTGTGCAATGAAAGTAATTAACCGCTGGGGATGGCTATGGAAGGCTCTCGCGGATGCGGCTGGTTTCTCCGTGGGCTAAGTTCCTTAGTTAGGAAGGCAAATTAAATTAAATAAATTCGACTAAGGATCAAGTTAATAAAAACTATTCTCATAAAGGGAGGATTGGAATGAGTAAAGCAACGGAACAAGTGAACTATGAGTTCAAGAGAGAATTGGAAAATATCATATTGTAATAATATTTTAATTCCTTTACTCTGAAAAATTTCCATTAAATTTTTAATGCGTCACTCTCCCCTCCCGCTTTCCTCACTCTCCCTCCTCCCTCGCTCCCTCCTCTTTCTCTCACTCCCACCTCCCCCCTTCTTGCTGCTCTCTCTCCCAGAGTGTATTACAATGTGTGATGAGGCGTTGCTCTCACCCCCACACCCCCACAGGGAGGGAATGGGTAGAGATGGGAGGAGGGAGGGAAAGGGTGGAGATGGGAGGGAGGGGAATGGGTGTGAGGGAGGGAGGGGAATGGGTGCGAGGGAGGGAGGGGAATGGGCGCGAGGGAGGGAGGGGAATACTTCCCCATTTGAAAAACAATTGTACATTGCGAAAGACGCTCTGAGCAGCGGCACAGTGACTTGGATAGCATTTTCACTCTTTCATGACATGCTGAATATTTTGCTTGTTATTTTGCACCCATGTTTCACATTCATAATTTTACATTTTCATCATTCTCAGAAAGTTTCCAAACATTTACTGCACACATCAACACATTAAAAATAAATTGTGAAATGATAATCAAATTAATTTTATACAAGAATCATTTTATTCCTCCTTCAACCAGAAACATGTGCTCCCCATGCAACATATGGTATAAACATGCATGTAGCAATATAACAAGCATCATTTAAAATTACGAGTTCATTTTAAATCAATAGTAATACAAGTCATTTGCAACGAATTTCTGAACACATTGAAAACTAGAAGAGCACTCGGTAGAGCGCATACCTCTGCGTGGATCCCGATCCGGATCCGGATCTTCACCAAAATCTAATTAATTCGTCCTTGTCACACACCCAACCTGCCCACCAAATTTCATCCAAATCCGTCCACAACCTTTTGAGATATCCTTCACACAAACAAACAAACAGACAGACAGACAGGGGTGAAAACATAACTTCCATCCCCCTTCGGTTGGTGGAAGTAATAATGCTAAATATTTTAATGGGGAACTCAATCATGAACGAAAAACCATTCGCTATCTCTCTGCTGCCTCTTAAACATAAGATTATCTTTTTGAAGGGTGAGAATCTCCATCTGCAGTTGTCTTTTTCATTATTTTTAAAAAATCTTATCTTCCATATATATTTTTTGCAATACCAATAATTCTTTCTGCAAAAGCAATTGTTCTTTCGGGATCAGAAGAACCTCCCTTTGAAGATCTTTGATCGGCGTCTTTTGCACATTGAGAGGATGATCGCAGGATGCTTTGGAGGTACAGAGGTTAACCTGCAATGTCAGGTCATCAAATGGGAGGTTGGTCACAGAGATGTCCAGCAATGACTTGGTGGTTGTTGTTGGCTGGTCCACAGGTTCTTTTGAATCCGCTTATTATCAAACGTAAACAAATACAAGTCTGGAGACAGCGATGGTTCACGAGGGGTATTTGATGATGTAGATTGTTTCAGAAGTCAAGGATGAGACAATGTGATAATTTTTGACCAAGTTATAAAAATGATAAACATGATGTGGTACGAGTGACGGGTTATTAGCTGCAAAATGTCGAAAACCCGGTTTTGTTCAACAACTTTCAAAATTTGACCTTTGCATAACCTTTAAAGGTCACAAAACAATGTTGTGGACATTAAAATAAGGAAACAGGATACGTGCTATAGCTTATTGGAGTTAGTTTGTCGAAGAAGGTCGAAAACCCGGTTCGATTCCCACAACTTTGAAAATTTGACCTTTGTGAACTTTAAAGGTCAAAGGTCAAGGATTATGACCTTTGGTGCAAAACTTCCTCTGGAACATTCCAGGAACAATATAACATCATATAGGCGATATGGCATTTCACACTCCTCGGATTATCCATACTTTGATGAAATCAGCGTAAAAACAAACTTGAAGGGGGCGCCACGGGCAAGGTTTTCGAGATTGAGCAAAATGGTTTCAAGACTTTCGGTGGGGAATGACCTCAAGATTATGCATAAAAAATATTGTCATCCTAGCTCTCAAAGTTTGGGCGGTCATATGATTTTTATGTCCAAATTCGCAATTTTCTAAGTTTGTGACCTTGTGACCTTGACCTTGGGACGAAAATGAAAAATCGAGCTCCGTGCGGCTATGCAGGTGCCATTGGGCTAACCAAATACCGAAACCCCTGCCAGATTTGACAAACCCCCTCGGAGAAGATGTAACTTGAACCCCTAAAAACACGTTTTTTTGGCGTGGCTCCGCCCATAATGGGCACAGGATGCCCATTCTCAGGAAAACACAACTCTATCATGATATAAACCTCCCACCCAAATTTTATCAGGATCAGATCAAAACCCATGGAGCTATGCTTGGGACAGACAGACAGACAGACAAGCCGGTAGGCGAACATGGGTAGTCGACTATCTAATAGAACCTGATGCGATGGGCCCGTTAGATGGGGAATGACCTGAGGATTAAGCACAAGAAAATTCATGATTCATGCTGCAGATTGTTTTTTCGTTAAAATACCCCCACATTTAGAGGTTTTTCGGCCGTTGCTACGCAACGGAGGTGTCCATAGCTACGGTTCTTTCTCACACATAACTAGGAGGACATACCATTAACCTACCATACCAGTTTCATGTTTATCTGACTCATAGTCTCTGAGATATAACGAACTTCGTTTTTTTATTGTTTTCGACCAGGGTTCATTCAAAGTCTATCTTCTCCGACAGTTTTCATAGGATCCGGCTGGAAATTTTTGACAATATGGCTGAATGTACTGCCCACCGTCACTCGTGGCCCGATTTTTTATTTTTTATTTTTTATTTTTTTTTTTTTTAATTTTCGAAAAAAATAATTTTTTTCTGATTTTTCAAAAATTTGAAAGTCCCGTTGCTAGGCAACGGTGGTGTCCATAGCAACGGTTCTCATTTGCACACAACTAGGTCATGGTATGAACCTACCAACCAAGTTTCATCGAAAACGCCGTATTAACTCAAATTGCCATTTTAAATACTGATAATAAGGGTAGAACAAATGTCAAAAAAGTTTTTTTTGAAAAAAAATGTTTTTTTCCAACTAGATCGACTACCCAACAGCAGCACACCCATTCTCCAGAAAACACAACTAGATCATGATATAAACCTTGCACCCTAATTTTATCAAGATCGGATCAAAACCCACGGAGCTATGCTCGGGACAGACAGACAGACACACACCCATAACGAATATAGTGGTCACTTACTGACTCGTGAACCAATAGATGCCATTCTCACGTGACAACCAATACAGACAAATCTGCTGGCGAGAAATTGCAGGGACAAAACTCTTTGTACGGATTGAAAATTAATATAATAATTGTATTGAGAAATTTATGAAACATCCCACCCACCTTAGAATGGATAAGAACAGGGTTGTTTGGGTAGAAACTCAAAATCACAATTGTATTGAGATATTATTGGTTCATGAGTCAGTAAGTGACCACTATATTCGTTATGGGTGTGTCTGTCTGTCTGTCTGTCCCGAGCATAGCTCCGTGGATTTTGATCCGATCCTGATAAAATTTGGGTGGAAGGTTTATATCATGATCTAGTTGTGTTTTCCTGAGAATAGGCATGCTGTGCCCATTATGGACGGAGCCATGCCCCAAAAACATGTGTTTTTAGGGGGTAGTCGATTTCAAGTTACATCTTCTCCGAAGGGGTTTGTCGAATCTGGCAGAGGTTTCGGTATTTGGTTAGCCCAATGGCACCTGCATAGCCCCACAGAGCTAGGTTTTTCATTTTCGTCCCAAGGTCAAGGTCACAAGGTCACGAACTTAGAAAATGCCAAAAAAATCAATAAATTGGGCATCGAGCTCCTAGGGTTTTCAACTGTTTCGCATGAAAGTTGGTATGCAAGTAGTGCTCTTCGAGTATTACAACTTTCATCATTTACGTTTTTCCCGATTCCCGCCAGTTTGCCCGTGGCGTCCCCTCGAAGGTCAAAAAATAAAAAAAGGCGAACCGTGTACAATGTACATTGCTCGTGAAACATCGCCGTCTCCAGACTTGTCAAACCAGCGAATGTTTCTGCCAAACAAGTGATTGTGTTGACTTCCGGATCGGGAGCAATTTCGGACAGATCAAAAGTCAAAATCACAATTGTATTGAGATGTTTATGAACCCCCCCCCCTTCTGATACCGGCTGAGATCCCAATATGTTCCACAGAAGGTTTGGCGGGGATAGCCCCAAAACCGAGGGAGTAGTGTGGGGATGAACGAACGGACAGACAGACGGACACTCCTGATATGTAATATAGATTTACATCATACTAATCTGAGTTAAAAGTCAAGGTCAAATGGCAGACTGAAGAAAAAAACAAACGCGTTTTTCGTCATCACTTAATTTTGCCACTGCACAACCTTAAAGATCGCTTAGCCTTCCAATATGTTCTTGCATTGTAATAGTGGGCCTGCACTGAAGTTGTGCACCTGATATTTGATTTGTTTCCTTGACCTAATTTTTCCGATTGCGACCTAATTAACATAAAACACCTTTTTGATCAACTTGAATAATTTTTCTCCGATTTTCATGATATTGAGTTTTATGGATAGGTTGTAGATGGGAAAGCATTTTCTGAATTTACACACTATTCCCAAAATGTTTAAAGTCAAGGCCATATGGTGGTCCAAAAAAAAATGGCTATCATTGGATCACAGGCCAAGGGTATGTTGCGGGCGACCGCCAATGGTAAGCCGGGGGAGGCTTACCCTTCCTAATCACTTTGTGATCACAGATATCTAGTTTGTTTGTTGGTCTGTGTATATAATAAATAATTTCATTAAAAACAAGAGATGGTGTTACTACTAGTCCGTTTCTGTGGTACGATTAAGCTCTGGATTAAACCACTTGGAAGGATGAAGAACGGGTATCTGATCGACCCATTTGGCCATCTGAGATCGTATTTATAAGGAGAAGCCGACCCTACACCCATGGTGAAATACAAACTCTACCACCTTGAGGAGTCTCACACTATTTGAAATTTCAAATGTAAATTGAACTTTAGTGGTCGAGGCATGTAGAAGAGCTGGAACGCAGAACGGACCAGAAAATGTCAGAATGAACTTCATGGAAAAGGGGGAAACACACCAACAGCAAGGTAGAGGGACACTTGGAGGAAGAATGGGTGCAACTTGGGGGGTGGGGGGGGGGGAGAGAAGGATATTGGGTGAACAAGATTAGACAAAAGCTCAAACACAGCATTAAGAAGGAAAAGACAATGAGGAAGGAAACACAAATGGAACAAAGATGGGGGTTGTGGAAAAGGGAGAAAACAGAATATATTGCAAAGGAAGGGGTTGTCTTGGGGAGGGTTAATGATGGTAAGAAAATATGAGTGTGAATGGTGGATGACCTGAGGTGCTGGTGTACTGCACAGCTCTCATAAAGCCTTAGAGGAAGGAATGAGATGGAACAGACAGGAATTTTGTTCTCCAGGTGAGAGAAAAAAGAAACGAATGAGTGGAGGTGAACGGTGAGACTGGATTTTTTTTGGAATTTCACCAGAGGTAGTTTGCTGGCAGAACAAGTGCACCCTGCAGAAACCTGGGAAAGGGGGGGAGGGAGGGTGTGGGTCAACAGAGTCCGGAACGAGCTGAGAGTGCAAGACCTGAAAGGAGGTGGTAGAAGACAGAGGCCACATTACTCATGAGGGATGAGAGCAATACACAGGCAGTGAGAAATGGAGTTCCTAATGTAAACTGCAACTTCGCAATTGGGATGGGGTTTAGGCCTATTCAGCCAGAGGAGACAACTGGGAGGTGTTAAGCAGATAATTACAGGTTTAGCAGCCATGGCCTGGATTGAGAGAGCTGTCAGATTGGAGCGAGGCTTCAGATGCTGGCGGTCGGTAAAGTTAGGGACAGGGAAGGAAGTGCCGTTGGTGCAGGACCATGTAGAGGAGGCGTGGTGTGTGGGGTGTGGAAAGGGGGCAGGGCATGTGGTATGCGGGTGGGATGTGGGGAAAGTATAATGGCAGGGCATGGAAGGGGGGCACATTGGGGGATACAGAGTGGGTGGGGGGGGTGGTAAATTATGTAGGTCTAACCAGCTGAGGCAAACATGCAAAATTAAAATAACCAAACAGGCATGCAAACGACGTGGAAACGACACAAACTAACATGGACAGCAATCGACAGCTACAGAGACAAATGCGCAGTGGTTTACTTAACTTTGGAAGTAAGTCACCCGGAGAAGAGAGAAATAGCTACCATCGCCGGAAGCTAAGAATGGACAATTTTCATTGTTTTTATGAATTACTCTATTATGTGTCTGTATAAACGTGTTTTGTATTCTTTTTTTACAGCAAGCGATGTGTGTGTATTTCTCAACAATTTTATTTTAAGAAATAACAATGGAATCGTTCACTATCATTAATATTCCTACAAATATCCTTTAGATTGCAGAAAGAAGAAGAAGCAGCTTATGCCAGCAGCAGCAGCAGCAGCACCACCACAACCCCTCGTCCCATTGCTTTTTCCAAATTTGAGGAGAAGAAGACCCAAGAGAAAGCTCGGAAAGTCAACACTGTGAAAAAGTTTTTCACTACCTCAAAAACTCCTTCAAAACGAAGTATGCTCCTCTGCTGTCCAAATAATTTTAGTCATTTGGTCTTCCAAGACGTATTTTTTATAATGATATATGCATTAATATTACAGTTCCAGGTGACACACTGGATACACGTTCTGAGGCACGCCAGCCACCATCAGCCATGGTGCGCCAACATAGTGTGGAGAGTTCACAAGCCGCAGGAGAGTTCCAGGAATTCCTGAAACTTTTGCGTAAACCTGCTGCACAGGACATCTTAAAGCGTTGTCGAGCCTGCATAGAGGGAATGCAACTGAAAAGGGTACATTGATTTTTTTTAATATTGTTTAATTTTGCTCTTTTTTATATTGTTTACTGACCTTTTTTGTGTGCATTTATTGAGAAACAAGCAAATACCACCCGTCACTTCACTGACGGTAATACTTAAGGGGGGAGGGAGAAAAAGAGGGGGGAAGAGGGAGAGAGTGGTGGGGGTGGGTGGGAGAGCAGGGATAGTGAGGAGGGGTGGGGGGTGGGTGGGAGAGCAGGGATAGTGAGGAGGGGTGGGGGAAGGGAAGGCAGATGTGCGGTGGAGCATTAATTACGATTCATACCGTCTCATCAAAATGATTCTGCATAGAATAACAGTTAAAATGGAAACAAAATAATGTCTGAAATACATTTTCTATCGCTCGTACTATTTGGAAATATCACATTTTCTTGTGTATGTATGAAGAAGGGAACATAGCCTTGCTTGCTTAAAGTAAATAGGTGTATTGGCTTAGTTATAAGACTCGTTATTTCTTCAAATTATCAGATGTCACGACAGATTTCGACACTTATTTAGTCTGGGCGATATCCGATCCTTAAAACCGAAATAATATTTTGATGATGTACTTTAATTAATCCGTGAGAGTAGATCGTGGAAAATCATATCATATAATGTATGAAATTACTCCAAGCTCCTAATTTGAAAACTATATTACTTTCAAAAGCGATGTACACAATGATTCATAGCTATGATGAAAAGGCATTTGATGTGAGTGAGGAAAGTGGAAAAAAAAAAGCTTAATCATTAAGAAATCGTTGTGGCCTGTTCCAAGTCAATGCATGGTTGAGCAGGCCAAAAAACATTGTGGCTTCAGACCCAGCAAGGTTACCCAGGAAACGCCTTGAGATCCAGAGAGCGAGGTGGCCGAGGATCGCCTGATGATGGATATAATTAAATAATGCCATTAGTTATCTTCAAAAGGGGTGTTTTAATGAACCCAAACACCAAATTTTCACTCTTGCAATTCCTTGGAGTTTTGTTAGTGTGCATGCAAAGTTTCAGGCTGCTAGGTTTTATGATTATGTAGTTATGGGGGAGACACCCTGACACACACACACACACACACACACACACACACACACACACACACACAAACACACAAACACACACACACACACATTACCTTTTATTAGTTTCGATCTTATTTTGTCTGTTGTTGTTCAGGACAGAAGTATTGAAGAGCAATCCGATTTTGTGCAAGACTTTTACCAAAATCTTGCCGACCGACTGCAATCTCACTCTGCGTTTAGAGGTCAGATCCTCCAACTCGTCATCACCTAATCTCCATGTTCTTCCAATTAACATTCCTCATTAGTTGTTTGTCTCTGATACTATTCATTTTGTCTTTGCAGTGCAGTTTTCATCTTACTTCCTATGTTTTCTTTCCAACCTTTTAATAATTTTGCCTTTGCAGGTTCTCTACCAGAGCAGGTGGAAAAAACAATGGACAATGTTGAAAAGTACATAATGACACGTCTGTACAAGCATGTGTTCTGTCCAGAGAGCACTGAAGATGAAAAGAAAGACTTGGCAATTCAAAAACGTATCCGGTAAGTATTTTGGGGAAGAAGGCTTTGGATGGGTGTGGGAGATGCATGATCGAGGGGTTGAGCTGTGGGAAGGAAGGGGAGTGAAGGTAATAATTGCGAGAAGATTTCTTTTCCTATGATTAAGCTTTTTCAGTTTATAGATACTGAACTTTGTACTGTTTTTTTTTTTTTTGTTTACAAGATAAGTTGTTGCCATTTATAGTAGCTTGTTGCACTGTTTCTCATCTCAGGGCTCTCCATTGGGTCACACCTCAGATGCTTGGAGTTCCGATCAATGAGAGTAGCCCACAGGTCATTGACATGGTGGAGAAAGCCATAACAGGTAAATATATACTTTATAAGAGGCAGTTAAAACACATTCCCCCTTGATCATGAAGCAATTCAATACAAATGTTCATCCTTTTCTATGTTGTTGCCAGCCAGTATCACACATCCTCACAGCAGTGGGTGGATTTTGTGGTGACATTGGAGTAGAAGTGGTGTTTTTCCCTCTCAGTCATTTTTTTATGGGATAGAATGTTTTTGGTTCCTTGTGTTTTAAAATATCCAATTATATTCTTGAAATGGATTATTTGTTGCCTGCTTCAGGCTTTTTGCAACATCCCTGTGTTTATTGAGGACTTGTCAAGTGTTCAGGGTTGCATGTACGTGTGTGTGTGTGTGTGTGTGTGTGTGTGTGTGTGTGTGTGTGTGTGTGTGTGTGAGGCGTCTCGTCGTGTGTGCATGCGTGCGTGTGTGTATCAGGAGCGGGAGGGGGGGGTGGGCATGTTGGGGAGGTTTGTTAATTTCTGTAAGGTTTGGTAACATGTACTCCAAGGCCAGTTTTATTCTTTTGTGCTCACTGTCTAAGTGAGTATTTTGACTTTCCTAAAATTTGAGAGCTAAGAAACAATGACCAGTTTTAAAGGAAAATATCCTGCCTATGGATATATTTGCACAATCTTTTTGATGGAAAAGCCTATATTATATCGCATGACAACACTGGTGGCAGAAGCTAATAAGTGAAATGCATTACTTATGGATGATGCAGGTGATGAACGGAGTGCAGATTGAGGCAGACCTCTAATATTTGACTGACAGCTTACCTTTCTTTCCTTTTACCTGTCATCCCTCTAGATATCATTGAGATGGACTCAAAACGTGTCCCGCAGGACAAGCTGGCATGTATCACACGCTGTAGCAAACACATCTTTAATGCGCTGAGGGTGTCTCAAAATGAGCCCGCCTCAGCCGATGACTTTCTTCCCACGCTCATTCACGTGGTCATCCGTGCCAATCCCCCGCGCCTCCAATCCAATCTGCAGTACATCACACGTTTTTGCCACCCCAATCGCCTCATGACTGGCGAGGCAGGTTATTACTTCACCAACCTGGTGAGTGGCTTATATGTTTCTGAAAGATTTTGACGTTGGGAATTGCCTCATTAAGTTCAAAGGTTGGGCAATTTCTCTGATGAATAGTAAGACTCCCATAATAATTGGCAATATTATGACAAAGGAATACAAGACTTTCGTGACATTTGTGCAAAATTGGGGCATTTTTCTCCTTTGTGTCATGGGGCATAGCCTTTGTTCCTGAATGCTGTACATTGTTGGCATTTCACTTTAGGACTCCAAAAGCACGGGGTCTTCTCCTTTCGCACTGTAAACACTTTTGTGGCCTTTCGTTTTTTTTATGCCTCTGCACCAAGGGTGCCGTAGGCATTATGTTTCCGGGTTGTCCGTCCGTCCGGATTTTCGTTTATGCGATAACTCGAGAAATAAATTGTAGAATTTCATCAAACTTGGTAAAAAAGTAAAGTAAGACAGGCCAATTAGGTGATTAGATTTTGGGCCAGATGTGGTAAAGGTCAAAGGTCAAGGTCAAACTCTGCAATTTCACTGTTTATGCCCTAACTCAAAAAGTAAAAGACAGAATTTCATTAAACGTTGTACAAATGTAAAGTAAGACAGGTCATTTACGTGATTAGATTTTGGGCCAGATATGATAAAGGTCAAGGGTCAAATATGTCAATACTTAAGTGTTTGTGCGGGAGAGCGGAGGCATACCCATTGACTGCGCGCAGTTGAATTGCTCTAGTTTTTATTTTTAAGCACCTGTTACATTACACTGGGTCAACCTTGCATCCCTCCTTCGTCAAAAACACATTGAGCAGGTTCATACTGGACCTTGATGTTTGTGAACATCTTCTACTCCAACATCACCTCCTTTGTCCCTCCCCGGTTATCCTTGCTTTGGAATCGCCTCCTTGTGTTTATCTAATCCTTCCTTCTCGCTCTTCTAGGCAAATTGCTATCTCAAGTGGTCATCCATGCCTACCTGCACTTTCTTTATTCTCACTCATCCGGTCCTCAATATCTTCCACCAAGATGCTATACTCTTGCTACATGTGTTAAAATCACCAACATGGAAATTATCAAAAAGTTCCCTTTTTGTTTCACAACATAATTGATTAATTTGAGCATTTAAGGCCGAATTTATGAAAGGCGTTTAAGAGTTAACTTTGGAATCACTATATGTTATGCCACTGTGGTTTTTGTACTGCAGTAAGGATTGCTGGTAATTGAAGTGATTACAGTTCTAGCGAGAAAGGCACTCGGTGGAGCGCATACCTCCGCCACATAATGCCTGATCCACGAGAACATAACGGGCCCAATACATTTTTGAAATATCATGCTGCATATAATTTTTGGCTCTATCTCTCAATGGTTAAGAATCACTTAAAATTAAATAAGTCTCGTATCCAGATCCGGATGCGGATCTTCACCAAAATCGATACAATTTGGCATGGTCACACACCCAACGTGTCCAACAAGTTTCATCCAAATCTGTCCACAACTTTTTGAGATATCCTGCACACAGACAGACAGACAGACAGACAGAGAGGGGGTGAAAACATAACCTCCTTCACCTTCGGTGGCGGCGGTAATTACAGTCGTCTGCAGAGAATTACTCCTTATTACTAGAGTGAAAACTATAGTTTGTTTCCGTTATAATTACAGTAGTTTGCAGAGAATAACTTCAGTAAAGGGACGTATAAAATTGCATGGCTTATAATTGGTAGTTTACATGGGACAGTGAATACGGATGCGTTAGGAGTGCTTGAATTGGCTCAAGAGGATGGGAATCGGGCAGTTCGCCGACGTGCATTGAGAATATTCGATGATAGATGCAATCCTCTGGAGAAGTATCCATCCATCCATTGGTACCATACTCTGTGCAGAGCGTCGGTGCTGCTGAACCAGTCTCCTGGGCTATTGGGCACAATCCTAGATGGGTCGCTACTCCGACACAGGATACTCGAATGGCTCAATCATCCAGGCAAGATGATACTCATGTTGCTGACCTCGGAAGGATGACAGACTGAGTCAACCCCACCTGGTATTAATTCAACAGCAGAACGGGATTTGAACTGAGGACCCTAGGACGCCAAGCCTGCTGCCCTAACCATTAAGCCAATACCAGGCTTTGAGAAGTATGACAATATCAAATTTGTCTGGAGTTACAGACTCTTGAGGGAATCATTTTGTTGGCTGCTGAATCTAGAGCAAGATAACCTGGATCAACCTATGATTAGGAACAACGTGCTGAATCCCCTCCAACAATTGTCCATGGTGCTGTGATTCTATGTAAGTGCATCATTTCAATTGGATGTTGGAGAGATGTGTGGTGTTTCACGGGCTAGTCAACTGTTTAGATGCGCACAACTAATCGGATGTTTATTTCCCTTCGTAAATTGCTATTTTGATGGGTGATTAGCTGTGCTCATACAACGATGTTTTTGCCAGCATTTAAGGGTTGAAGGTGTGTTAGCAAGACTCTCGCTAAATGCTTTTCGTAAATTCAGCTCGTAGTTACTTGATACCAATTAACAAAGTTGAAGCACATGGATTGTGAAGGTTTTTGCTGATAATATTCTTGCAGATAATAAGCAAGATGTATTTTCTCATTTGGCATTCAAGGCAAAGTATCGTGATGCATACCGAATCATGACAAGGTGTATCATAACCTTGCTTATTTGTACATACCACTTCTGTCTGCTTGGTATTGCCTCACTGTCAGTATGATAACCTTTGATCCTACATCATCCAATTCAATGAACAATAGCATCTGTCAATAAAAGGTCTAAGTGAAACGATCCTAAATTTTGTTATGATTTTTGTATCCCAATTTGTATTATTAAACGAAGCAAGGTTTACGGAAATCCAAATGTAGAAAATGTGTCATTGAACATCACGGGGTTCATCTCACTCATGATGTGAGAAATCAAAAGCTGAGTAAAAGTGAGCTTACTCAGGACCCAATAAAGCTGGAATTGTTGGAACGCAGCACTCGGTGCCAACCAGAGGAATGCCAAAGCGGAACTAGAACGGCACTCGGTAGACCACATACCTCCGCCAGGTTGAACACTTCACGTTTTGTCTCCCACTGATGGGCCGGATCTGCATCCGGACGTTATCCAAAATCGAATCGGTTTATTCTTAACGACCCAACTCGTCCACCAAGTTTTGTCGTCATATGTCCCCAACTTTATGAAATATCATTTTTTTCACCCTATTTTTCAATGGTGAAGAATCACTTCAAAAATATATATAGTGTCAGGATCGTCACCAAAATTTTTACACTCCCAACCTGTCCACCAAATTTTGTCCGAATCCGTCCACACCTTTTTTGAGATATCCTGCTCACAGACAAAACAAACAGACAGGGGTGAAAACATCACCACCATTCACCTTCGGTTGTGGAGATAAGGAAGAAAAATTCTCAGTTTCTCATAGATTCGGCAGTAATTAATAATCCGAACATTCAGTGATGTTTATTACGCAGTGAACGAAAATATTAGGTGGCAGGCTTGTCTTCGAGCTGCATGGTGTGGGGTTTATAATGACACATGGCAAGAGTTCAACTTGACTTCTGTTGTCAACAGGGGGCGGTGAAGCGTTCGGTTCGCTATTCTTCAGGGAGAATGTAAAGCCAGCCAGCGGCTTTCGATTGCAAACGTTAAAGATATTGCTATCACTCGAAAGGAGGAGGCCATGGTGTGCCATTACCCGAGCCAAATCCCATGCTTGGGTATAGCTGTACCTTCAGCAGGACCAGCAGTAGGGGGCAATGTTGAGATGTGAATGTAGCACAGGAACGATTGGCCAGGTGGCCTCTTGCATCTGCATTTCTTCCATATGTGCATATTACATTTGCAAAAATGGTGAAATGATATCACCAATCCCCCTCCACCCTTTTTCTCATACATTCTTCCCAATCCTTCCCTTACCTCTTGTAAATTATGAAACAGGATCATATTTTTCAGGGAAAGATTATGTAGTAACCTTTCCTTTGCAATGCGGTTGAATTCAGCAATAATTTGCCCTTTCTCAAGAGCCTCACTGAATTTTAACACATTACGTTCATTTCCTCCAAATGAATCGGTTGTTCTCAACTTATCCAAGGTTCTGTTGTTGAGAAATGTCCCTCTCGAGATTGGGTTTGCAAGTGATGATGTAATGGCTGATGGAAAGTGAAAATGCTTCGTTAAAGTGACGATGCCATATTATGTTACACATTTAAAAGAGAATGCAAAATTCCACTGAGCTCGGAGCAAGTTTTGAGGCTGAAATGTGCCTTTGACAGTTGATTGACAGTTGATGAAACGGCAGATATTTGGTGATGATTTATGGTGTTAATTGGATCTTACAACTGATGAATGTGAAACTGTTATCGTTTGGTTAAATGTCAAACCGATTAATTGGAAACATCGCATTAATTGCAAAAAGTATCTTGTAGCTCTTTAATCCACAAGATTAATTGATTAGAAATCATGTGAGATATTAAATACTGGCTCAGTTTAGGAAGATTTGACTCGAGATGATATGTGATGAAATCCATCACGATGCGTACATCTCATGAAGTTGTCCGTTGGCCCTTGGCCTGTAGGTGGCCGTATATCACATTAATCCATTATGCCATGGGCTATCTCACATAGTCTGGACAGCATCAGGTTTGTCTTTCTGTTAATGTGACTGGAAGAGGGAGTTTGTTGTTGAAGAGCCCCTTCTCTTTTCGCACAACATAACACAATTGACCCGATGATTTGGTCACAGATGGAAGTTGATGGATTAATGCATAGAAGATACAGAGAGAGGATGTGCACGGTGGAGGGTCAGAGATTTGATTTTGAGCTTCCATGGTCTTACGTAAGGTTGTGTATAATATTTAGTGTTTAAATTGCATGTTGTGAAGGGACCCGTGCTTGATTAATTAGGCAGTGCCTCCAATAGCATTCAGCCATGGGCACCTTTGCGGGCACCAATTTGGTGCCAGCAATGATTTTCCTGGATGAACCAATAACCCATTGTGGTCAAAATATACTGTCAAGAGGGGTGTTGAGTCATGGGAAAGAGAAATGGGGGGTGGGGAGGGGCATGTAGGAGTGGAGTTTGGAAGACCTTTGCAGATCTTTTCAGGAAATTGGCTCAGTGATGTTTGTCCCGCCGTACGTTTCGTTCCATTGCCGTGTCAGAGCGGTTAAAGCGGTCGCGGTGGGTGCAATCCTGTCCCATCCTGTCCGGCCCCTTGTGTGCTGTTGCTGCCTGAAAAACAATAGGCAATAGCAGTTAGGGTCAGTTGTGGGCCTTGTCGCGTGAAGGCAGGGTGTGTTAGATGAGGCCACTGTAGGAACCAAAGATGGAGGAAGAAAATAGTATTTTGATGCACAAAGCTATTGCTCTTCCTTTGATTTTGGGTTTTAATTTGGATTGCATTAGGGAACGACCGATATTGGTGGCACAAATTCCTGCAAGTTTGTTGTGCCGATCCTGTTGGCGATGCAGCGTTTTGTGTTTTTTATGTCAGGGTTTGAACCTCATGATCACCGGGCGGATGTTGTAACCGCTGAGGATAATGAAGTGAGCGGAGGTGCGCAAAGCATCTGGTTGCTTGGTAGGAAAGGATACATTTTGATCAGGGAAAGTTTCAGAAAAACTAAATCTATTTTAAAATCTTCACAAAGCCACCAAACCCCAAGTTAACTAGTCTTCCCAGTCATTGTGAAGCTGGACGTGGGGAGGCAATCCAAGCTAATTGATTCCAATCCCAACAATCTAACTTTTCTTTAATTCCTGCATTGTATTTGGTGTATCTTTCCTTCCTTTTACTTGATTTGCAAAATGCTTGTGCTGCTTTCTTTCCCATTACCAGTGCTGTGCCGTTGCCTTCATTGAGAAGCTTGATGCTCAGTCACTTAGCTTGACTGAGGAGGAGTTTGACCGTTATATGTCTGGCAATGCTTCACCACGACGACCTACGCAGGAACCCTCTTCACTGGTCGATGAGCTGTCTGCCTGCCCAGTACTAGCTCCTCTCCACACCAACTTGCTGGATCTCCAAGAACTCGAGAAGCAGCAATGCCAGCTGGAATCTAATGCAGCAGACTTGGATCGAGCCCTGGTAGCATGGGATGGGTCCGTGGCTCAGGAGGTGGCAAATGTTGCTCGAAAGCTTCCACCGAAGGTGCAAGCCTCGATATCTTCATTTCCCTTGCTTCTTGCCGAGGTAGCTGCGAGCCCTTCTGGGCCTCTAGATTCTGAGGTCGAAGACTCCATTACGTTGCCGCCACCATTGTTACCTCAACCCGCAGGCAGCTAGATTGCTAACAGTGAACTTGTGCATACGAACTATGGTAAAGTATCTTGTTGAGTTCTTTGCACCTCATTGATGGTGAAAAGTATATGTAGCATATGGACCGTTTTTCTAATGTGGTTGTTTGATTCCTCTTGAGATGCAAGGTGAAGCCAAGCTTACCAGTTCTAAAACGATGCCAATGTCTTATCCTCACATTGTAATTTATTCTGAGCTATGAACATAATCTAAGTTGTTTTGGTTTGAGAGCTGGAAAAGGTTATTTGGAAAGTATTCTCAAACGGCAATGAGTTATTTGTTTGAGCTTGATGCTGCATTTCCTCCTGCAGTTCATGTTGAGAGCTCCTCGTGAACAAAGTGGTTGGCTTGGGGGGGGGGGGTCTCACCAAGCATGCTGCAGCAAATGTCTTGCTTTTCATGCTCAACAGGAGACAACTCCTGCATATACACCTTACCTTTGTTTGTGTTGGAGGGTGGAATTAAAAATAATAATAATAAAAATAAAACTACGCCCTCAAAGGTTCCAGAAAGGCTGCACGGTGCCCATATGAGCCTTGAATGTCTTCACATTACATTCATGATCAGTTTACTTATAATTCCCTTGTCATATAATATCGAATAATATTATGTTTTTAATGAGATGGGACAAGGTTGTATATATATATACTGAGGCTTCTTGCTGTGATGGCTTGAGTTGATGGTGGGAAATATAACATGAGGTTACCTTGCATCGTGCTGCAGTAAGCCTGGACGATTTTACAAGTACATTTGACAGCACCAAGTCTGCATTGCCAGCAGGATTTCTCACTTTGACAGCATTACCGTTATGGATTATTTACCGAGAAAGTTTGTTTATTGCTTTTAACACCAGATTTGCACAGAGTGTGCCTCTTGTGCAGAGTCCGCTCTCACAGCGCTGCACAATGCATCGCTGTGCACATATTCCGTCACTCCTTAAAGTTTGTCAAATCTGCTGATCTTTTGCAGTTGAGTGGTAGATGCGTTTTGTGTTGTTTTTTTTTTTTTTAAAATTAGTTGCATGAAACTGATAATGGTATTTCTGAAGAGGCAAAGCCATGCCAATTACCATTTTGGTATCTGATTCTGATCTGATTTTGGTATCTGGTATCTGCTTTGCACATCCTTTTGTTTGGTTGACTTGCATAACTACTCAAAGAATATTCGGTACTTGGATTTTTCTGTCTAGCATGCACATATTTGTCTGTCTTTTCTGAGCTGTACAGCTAACTATATGATTACACTAGAATGGTAACTCTAGTTTCATGTTTACTGCTCTCACTGAGAGTGAGCTAAGTATTTATCCTGAATAATCTGTTGTTTTGAAGCCACCATTGTCAATGATTTTTTTTTTTCTCCTGTTAACCTCTCTATTCAATCCAGGTTTAAGGGCACCAGGTGCACCTTCTACATTTATCTTAGGATTCCAATGACAAGTTTGTTTTTCTTTTCATTTTGACTTTTCCACACCAATACACTTTCCCCAATTGAAGCATTTGATCCCTTGTAGGTTATAATGAACCGCATGAAGACCCTTCAAATCTGACCTACAAGAAGAACAATATGTGTATCACAATGACATTTTTCGATTTCGGGAGCCGTATGGACTGTCTTGCTGCCAGGTTCTCTTGCCTGTCCATCTCGTTTTGGCTTCATGGTAATACATTAGAGATAATTATTGTACAAGTCAAAGACTCACGTATTATGAATCACATCCTTGAGAATTAACTCCCAGCAGACGAGTGTAATTTATGTTTCCTCCCCCATGTCACACCTTCGTGAAAACATCGAGATCAGTCTTTCTGCCGTATATGTAGATATACAGTATCAGGCCTGAGAGACGAGTTTGTAGGATGTAAAGGAAAAGACCGTGGGTACCTTTTGACCAAAATAGTTTGTTTTGTGCTCCGTTCTTGATTTGTCTCCCAAGTGCACTGTCTCATGGGAAATGTAAAAGGTTGCATCGGGGATGCAAATGATCAGCCGTTGCTCTGATCTTTCAAGAAGGGAGAAGATTATGATTATTTTTCTAACAATTATTATTCCTCATCTGTTTCTCATTTGAATTAATGGTTATTATGCTGGGTAATAAACTTTATCCTAATTTAATGAAAATCGAACAATATTCAAGACAGATCTATGCTACTTTTAATGAAGCCACTTAGACTTGGGAGGGACAAAAAGTTCTCAGAATGAGATGCTAGTAACACTCCAAGAAACACCAACTTTTCTCTTTCAATGTACAAGTTCATATAATTGGAAATATTTTTTTTGTTTTACTGATTAAGTGTACTTGTGTATTGAAAATTAAACGTTTTGAACGTCCTTGGTATCTTTCACAGTCTGGAAGACTGTCTTCGTCACCTTGTCACATTCATTGTTATGCATAAGTGTGGAGTAAAAAAAAATATTAACTTTGTTCAATGGCCTTCAGAACTCAACTCGGTGCCTTGATGTACATTGGCTTAGGAGTAAAGCTACTTAGTAGTATAGCTACAGCTGTGTTCCAGTGATTTTCACGATGTTGCAAAGCTACATCGTGAAAATGATTGTAATGAGTTTGGACTACGTATTGTATTTTGGCCTCGCCAAACATGTTCGCACTTTGTATGGGTCAGGAAGGTGTTGTGTAGAATTTGGTGTTTGAAAACACTTTACAGGCTGAAGAGGGCACAGGATTAGATGCTCTTCCATCTGCTGCATACCTTGGAAAGGTGCAACGTGGTTTGCCAATTGGATCTTACCACCATAAAAATTGGTGGATCATCTGATCTAAAATGGGCAACCATCTAAAATGGGCAATGTCAACCAGGGGGGAGAGAGAGAGAGCCTCTGGATGGGCTTTTTGGAGAACATGATATACAAGAGCAGATACACCCGGTATGCTAAATAACCAAATTCACAGAGTATGCCTGTAACGTTGGTGTGATCTTTAGTCATTCACTTCCTTTTTACAATGAACCATTCATCAGTGCTTTACCTGTACAGTATGTCAGATGAAGAAGATTCTCAACGCGTACTTCAAAACCGATGACATGCCAATTATCCGTTTTTCTATCCTTGCTCTTTTGACCACTCTTTAGTAGAATCACATTTTGTGAATAGTTGAGTAATCATGATGCAGTCACGCTCTCACCAATGCCGCAAGCCTGGTGTTGGCTTAATGGTTAGGGTGGTGGGCTTGGGATCCTCGGATCCTGAGTTCAAATCCCACTCTGCTGTTGAATTAATACTAGGTGGGGTTGACTGCCTGTCATCCTGCCGAGGTCGGCAAAATGAGTGCCAGCATGCTGGTATACTGTGTCGGAGTGATGACCCATCCAGGATTGTGCTCAATAGCCAAGGAGACTGCTTAGGCAGCACCAATGCTCTGCACAGAATATGGTCCCAATGGATGGAAGGGATTTGGACCAAACCTGGTAGAAGTATGTACTATGATGCAAACATGAACTGATTTTATTTTGGAATCAAAAAGTCAAAGGTCTATGGTCATGTGACATTTAATGAAAAATCTTTAGTACGACAATAAATCGTGAACCATAGAAGGGATTTTAACCAAATTAGTCACAAGTATGTACTGTGATACATAGATAACTTACTTCAATTTTGGGTTCAACAGGTCAAAGGTTATGTGCCTTTTGGAAAACATTTTGCAGATCATAATAATTCGAGTTTGAAGCATCTAATATTTTCTCATTTGCACTTATCTCTCTTATTTTCTCTCTCATGTGACCTTTAATTGACATCAAATTAATGTAACAATGGGCTGACATCTAACTCAGGTGGAAGCATATCCATTGACACATTCGCATAAAATTATATTTCCAAGTTTAATTAAATATCATGTTTATGCACAAAATACCAACTTTTGGAATATTCTCATAACTGCTTTGAATGTGTGTATAGGGCTACATCATAAATCCAACAATTAAGAATCCACGTAACATCAAGATTCTGATCTGCAGGGTGTTCCAAAAAGACCTGGACAACTTTGGTTGCTAATATATTTAGGACCACAAATGATACAACAATACCCGTTGTTTTATATGATACAGAAACTCATAAAGTCTTCTTTATTTTTCAGGTCTGGTGGTTTATTGTAAAAGAAAATGGCGACTTCACAGAGGAAAGCTCAGTGCATCGAATGGTTCATTGAGACGAGATCTGACACGCAAGTTCTGCGTAATTTCCGTTCAAAGTATGAATGGAATCCACCATCATGGACTAGCATCAGAGAGTGGTACAAGAGGTTTAAGGAGACTGGAAGTTGTCAGAAACAAAAAAAGTACCGGTCGACCAAGCACAAGTGCAGCAGACGTTGAACGAGTGAGTGAATCATTTCAACAAAGTTCCAGAAAATCAATCCCGCGCACGTCAAGAGAATTGGAACGACCAACCACCACTGTACAGGGAATTATGTATAAAAGATTGAAACTTTATGCTGATAAGGTGCAGAGTCTGCCAGAACTCAAACCAAATGACAAGCCCCAAATGCGAGGTGTTTGCCTTGGAAATTCTCAGTCACATTGAGGATGAGGAAGATTACCTGAAAAAGGTCATGTTTAGAGACAAAGATTGCTTTCATGTATCGGGGAAGGTCAACCAGCACAATATGAGGATCTGGGGCTCTGAAAAAACCCCCACGTAGTCATTGAACACTTGCAACAGCCCAAAGATCAATGTGTGGTGTGGCCTTCTCTATGACCGCTTGGTGGGGATGTTTTTCTTTGTGATGGATACAGTGACCTCAACAATTTACATTACTATGTTGGAAAGGATTCGCCTTCTCACAGATTGAAGACCTGCAACCCGATATCATTGTTCAACAGGACAGCAATCCCCCTCATTGGGCCTTAGTCATTTGAGCCATCCTGAATGAAAAATTTCCAGGTCGTTGGATTTGCTGAGATGGACCAACCGCCTAGCCCTCACGATCGCCAAACATAACCCCACTTGACTTTTTTTCTGTGGTGGTTTGTCCGAACATGTGTACAACACCAAGGTGGCAAACCTGCAGGATCTTCGTTCTCTGATTACAGCTGCATGTGCACTGGTGGATACAAACATGCTGAGCCGAACATGGCAAGAACTCGTGTCCTGCCTTGATGTCCTGCATACGACAGACGGAGCTCACATTGAAGTGTATTGATGGTGTGCACAAAACATTGAGTTTCTGTATCGTACAAACCAAAAAGTATCGTATCATTTGTGGTTCTAAATATATTAACAACCAAAGTTGTCTGGGTCTTTTTCGAACACCCTGTACAATTGCAGTCCAGGAAAAATTATTTGGTACCAGAGAAAGAGACGAGGGGGGGGGTGGGGAAGGGAAAGGGAAAGGTAAGGTGCTGTTATGAAAACCTATACAAGGTTAGCCTTTATGCAACTTTCTTTTGGTGGAAGAGCAGAGGGTTATTTACAAAGATCCTAGTCACCTGGAGAGAGCTTCGTTTGGTGAGAGCTGATTCATTGTTCCCCCTAATTACAGGTGAGACGTGTGATTGATTTTTGATATTTATATGAGGACTGCTATTACCCTCGGTGGTACACGTTTCTGTCTGCACTGTTGAGTGATGATTCGCCAATAAGCAATGAAACCGATCCGGCAGTTGATTGGGATGTGCGGCATTGGGATTCTGGTGCATGTCTGAAGCCGTAGAGGAACCCAGGTAGGGTTTCAAACAGCAAGGGGCTTCAGAACCTTGTGTATCTTTTTCTTGGTTACTTTATGCAGCTTTCTTTAGTTAGATGCAGGGTGTTAACTGCACAATGGCTTGCAAAAGTATTCACCCCCTCCAAAGTTTTCACATTTTGATGCCACCTGAGCTTATTTCATGATGCTTTCAAACGAACCTTAATACTTAGTCTTCACAAACTATTACAAAGTGATAAAGCTAAAAGATGCAGATGAAATGCGAATAAGTCAGATTAACACAGAAACTTAGATGATTCTCAGTTGTATAAGTATTCAAACCCTTTGCCTAATTAACCCTAAATCACTTCAGGATTAAATTATTTGTTTGAAAGGTTACAAAATAATGTAATAGATTTCACTTGGATGTAATCAGTGGTTTAACTTAAAAATTAAGCTCCCCCGCTTCTCTAAAAAGTTTTAAGGTGCAACTCACTTGGTCTACCAACAAGGCAAACATGAAGACCAAGGATCTTTCCAAAGAAGTCAGACATAAAGTGGTGGAGAAGCATCATTCAGGAGAGGGTTATAACTATAAGAAGATTTCAGTCACTGAATATCCCTCTGAATACGGTGAAATCCCTCATTAAGAAGTGGAAGACGTATCATACCACCCAGACTCTACCCAAATCAGATCGCCCATCCAGACTCAGCAGCCGGGCAAGCGGGAAACTGATTCTGGATGTCGCTGTAAATCCGACAATGACAAATATCTGCAAGGCTCGATGTCCGACTTGGGCGTAAGTGTTCATCAATCAACAATATCCCGTTCCCTTCACAAAGCTGGCCTCTATGGACAGGTGGCAAGAAAGAAGCCATTACTGAAAAAGGTACATCTAGAAGCTGGTATTGAGTTTGCAAAAAAAGCATCTTGATGATACTGCAGGCATGTGGGGAAAGGTTTTGTGGTCAGACGAGACAAAAATTGAACTTTTTGGTCTAAATTCAAAGCATTACGTTTGATCACCCAGTCAATACCATCCCTACTGTGAAGCATGGTGGTGGCAGCATCATGTTTATGGGCTACTTTTCATCAGCAGGGACTGGCAAGCTTGTCACGATAGAAGGGACAATGGATGGTGCAAAGTACAGGAGAATCCTTGATGAAAACCTCCTTGAGTCAGCCATGAATCTGAAACTGGGTAGGAGATTCACATTTCAGCAGGACAATCATCCGAAGTACAAAGCTAAAGCCACACTGGAGTGGCTGACCAAGAAAATAAATGTTCTTGATTGGCCCAAAGTCCTGACTTGAACTCAATTGAACATTTATGGCAAGACTTGAAGATTGCAGTCCATCGAAGATCCCCATCAAACTTGGCAGAACTGGAGTAATTTTCATGTGAAGAATGGGCAAAGCTGGTAGAGACCTTGCCAAAAAGACAACACAGCCATTGCTGTAAAAGGTGCTTCCACCAGTACGATCTCTGGGGCTGAATACTTTTGCAACCAGTGAATTTTGATTTGTACATGTTTTTATCAGGTATTCCTGACATGTAACCTCCTTCAACTACAGGGTGATTTTTTTGTTGTTGTTGTTTTTCATTTCATTTTATTCAAGAACCCTAAATAATTCCAATACACTAAAAGATATAATTTTTTGCGTAAATGTAGCATAATGTTACAGAAAGACGTGACATGATCCACACAATTGATTACCTTAAACTAAGTGCTGAAAGTGTCCACCACCATGTTGCAGGCACAAATTCATTCTTTGCAGCATGCTCTCCGACATGGAATGAAGCATTCCTTGGGGAATATTGCTGATTGTCAGTGATAAATCACGTGACACCTGATAACTCAGGATTTAATGCCACATCTTTCTGTAACATATTAAGTAAAATATTAGGTTCCTAACTGATATAGTTTTTCGTGTATGGGAATTATTTAGGGTTCTCGAATAAAATTTTAAAAATCATCCTGTATAACTTTATTTTGATCTCTTCAGTTCTGCATAAAAAAGTTCATTTGTTAAAATTGTTTCCACATAATTATACTAAGATACACCATTTGATGTCTGTCTGACTGTTTTTTTGACCGTGATACATTCGGTTGTTACTTATCAACCAAACTTCACAGGAGGATTAAGTGTCACACGAAGGAGGAAAGACCTCAACCCCGCCTCCCCCAGACCACCAACTCCTACCAGCAATAGCTGGCCGCCAACACACCTTTCTCCCTCCCTTCGTCCCCTCCAACCCCCTCCGCCACCCCACAAGAACCAGGAAAACTCGACATTCGGAACATATAGGGCTGCGTTTGTCAAAGGCAGATGGTAAAGAGCCCTCATTGTCACGACAAGTAGTGTTTTGCGTACAAATTGGTCCTGGTAGTTTGACAATTCGGTGTAAAATTGAAGGCGCAAGGGGAGATGCCATGGTGGACACAGGAGTGAGCATCAGCTTTGGGGTCCTGATGCTCACAATCATCAGCTCTGAGGTCCTGGATTTGAGTAAATGGCTGGGATATAACATCCACCATTTAAAAGATCATGGTCTGCAACTGGCTAAAGGAGCAAAGGTTCCCATCATTGTGCATGCTTTTGTCACACTGAATTTGGGAACGGGAGAAGAGGTTTGGGTGGCGGAGGTGCGTCATGGTCTGCATGTTGTGACCTATGCCTATAAGGCTTGGATTTACTAGCTGCCAGCAGTTGCAAACATCAATCTGGGCCGGTGCATCTTGCAAGTGGAATCGGAAGGGCTGCCATTGGAAGGAGTGAATAGGAGGAGGACAAAGTGGAGCTGGAGGTTCCAGACTCTGTGACCATCCCTCCAAATGCCAAGACAATAGTCCTGGTTCAGTGGCGGGCTCACCTGGCAGGAGCCGTTTGGCCTGGTACAGCCGCTGTCAGAGCAACCAATTGAGGGCTTAACCATGGGTCATACCCTCGTAAAAGCTGTTGGGTCTGTTGTGGACCCACACATTTATAGGATGGGGTGCGAATAGCTGAGTGCACCCAAGTTATTGTTGTCATGGAGTTGAGGGACACAAATATCCAGTCAAACCGACACCAGAGGGCATCTCTATATTCATCGGCCAGCAGGTGGATCCCATGTTGGAGCCGGTGCACAATTGGGTAAGGGAAGGTTCGAGACCTAACGGGCAGGAAGTCTCTCCTGTCGGCGCACAAACAAAAGTGTACTGGGGTTAGTGGAAGGCCTTGGAATTGAAAGATAACATCTTTTATTGCAAATAGGTGGACATTCCCTCTGAAATAACTTTTTAGCTGGTGATAGTCCCTACTAAATTTAAGACCACAATTTTACAACAGGTGCACAGTACGTGCCACGGCAGCCATTTGGGCAGGGCAAAGACAACATCTGGAGACCGTCGGAGGTTCTTTCGGGTGAACTTATGATGCAATGTTCAGGACTGGTGCTGAGTGTGACGTTTGCACTGCCAAAAAGGGATTGGCGTGGAGGATGAGGGCCCCATTACAGCGCTACTAGGTGGGCTTGAGTTTGGCTTGAGCAATTGGCGATGGGCATTTTGGTCCCACTACCCTGCACCCGCCAAGGGAATGAATAAATCCTTGTGTGTCATGGACTATTTCACCAAATGGCCAGAGGCTCACATGGTCCCAAATCAGGAAGCAGGGATAATATTGCAGGTCTTTGTAGAAGGATTTGTACATTGGCATTTGATTCTGGTGGAGCTGCACACTGACCAAGGATGAAATTTTGAGAGCCAATTGCTCAAAGAGTTGTGTAGTCTCATGAATTTGAAATACAAAGACAACACCCCGAAGACCTCAATCCAATGGGATGGTGGAAAGGTTCAATAAGACATTATTACAACTACTGGCCCAATGTATGACCTCCCAAGAGGACGATTTTGGAGGGACATCTTCCGCATCTGTTGATTGCCAACAGAATCATCCAGCATGGAGCCACCGCATGTCGTCCGGCATTAAGACCCATGTAGACCCTGATAGGCCACTGGTGGAGGGGTACGCACATCATTTGGAGGAAGGCATGGAGTGGGTACATGCCTTTGCGTGCCTCAATCTCCATCTGGTGGGCATGCCAATGAAGCGCAGGAACAGCAGATGGAGTGAGGCAAGCGGGCTTGCTCTAGGGACGAAGATTTGGCTTTTCAATCCCCGGAGGAAGAAGGGCCAATCCCTCAGACTCGCTTCGCATTAGCAGGGCTGGGATGTCAGGTATGGGAGCATGTGCCAGAACAGCGCGTCGCTGCGTCCACTTTCCGCCGGTACTCCAGGGGCTTCCGTCTGGCCTTCCCCCAGGCAGATGCCAGGCCCATCCCCATCTCCTTGAGATGCTGGTCAACCTGCTGCCACCACGAGGCACGTAGTCGGTCCATTGGCCTCCTCCACTCACGAGACTCCCTCGCTGAGAGAATCTGGTGAGCAGGATCAGCATCAGGAAAACGAGCCATATGTCCATACAGCCGCAACTGACGCTCACGGACCATGCAGGTAAAAAATCTCATCCGAGTCTCTTTCAGCAACCGCTCGTTGGACACAAAATCTGACCAGCGATAGCCAAGGATTCTCCGAAGAGACCTGGTACCAAAGGAATTAAGTCTCCGTCTCAGATCCTTGGTCAGAGTCCAAGTCTCGCATCCAGAGAGCAAGACTGGAAGCACCAAGGACCTGAAGACTCGGACATTCATCCTCCCACACAGATACCGACAGCGCCACACCCCATGATCCAGTGAATCCATGACTCCCCAGGCCCGACCCAGACGTCTATTGACCTCTGACTCACAGCCAGCAGACATGAATATCACTGCCAAGGTAGGTGAATCTCTCCACGACCTCAACATCCTCACCACAAACAGACACAGACAGGACAGCAGCATCCAAGATGTCATTGAAAGCCTGGATCTTAGTTTTGACCCAAGAAACCCGTAATCCCAGTGGCTCCGACTCCTCATTCAGCACCTCGAGGGCCCCCAAAAGGATATCTAAAGTCTCTGCAAAGATGACTGCATCATCTGCGAAATCAAGGTCCGAGATCTTGACATTCCCAAATGATGCACCGCAGCTTGATCTTCCCGACTTCCTCCCGAAAATCCAGTCCATACAAGTGCTGAAAAGTGTGGGGGCCAGTACACACCCCTGACGAACTCCAGTAACAACTGGAAATAAGTCAGAGATGGTACCACCACACTTCACAGCACTCTCAGTACCAGAGTAGAGTTCAGACATCAGATCGATCAGTTTTGGTGGCACCCCACGAAGACCAAGAATTCTCCAGAGGGCATCCCGATTCACTGAATTGAACGCTTTACAGAGATCAACATAGGCTGCACGCAGCCCCTGCCGAAACTCTCGTCTGCGTTTGGTGAGGACACAAAGAGCAAGGATACGGTCAATCGTTTACCTCTTTGGTGTAAAGCCTGACTGCTCTGGACGCTGGTACTCAAGCAGATGGTGGCGAACCCTATCAAGAATTATCCGAGCAAAGACCTTGCCTGGCAATGAGAGCAGCGTCACCCCTCAGTAGTTGTTGCAGTCTTGGCGATCACCCTTCCCTTTCCAGAGAGGGACAACAAGGCCCCTCTTCCAATCAGTTGGGATGATGCCTGTGTTCCAGGCAGAGCACAAAACTGCATGCAATGACACAAGTGCAGCATTTCCACCAGCCTTGAGAAGTTCAGCATGGATGCCACAGATCCCTGGAGTTTTACCCCGTTTCAACTGGTTCAACGCAGCCCGTGTTTCCACAAGCAAAGGTGGACCACAGTTGATTGGAGGGTTAGCAACAGGGATTGTAACACCCTTGACGTCCAACTTGACAGCTGGGGGATCAGCCTGGTACAACCGCTCAAAGTAACTGGCCCAGCGGGCCTTCACTTCAGACTCCTCTGTCAAGAGCCTACCACTCTCTGCTCTAACTGCAGTGCTCCGAGGGATGGGCTTGGATGAACGCAATGCGCGAATTCCCCTGTAAGCGGGACGAGAATCACCTGTCCACAGGGGATGCTCTACCCCCCTCACAGATTCCTCGCACATAGGCCTCCTTGTCCACCCTTCGTGCACGTATAGTTTTACGGCTCAGCTCCCTGAACAGCTCAGCTCCCTGAACAGCTCAGCTCTGCCATTCGGCCTGGCCCTGCGACTCTGGTCAATGGTATCCAGTGTCCCTTGAGAGACAAAATTCTTCTTTGCCCTGCGGTGAGTTCCAAGACATCCACCGGCAACATCAAGGACGGTGGTCTTGAAGGCACTCCGCAACTCTTCAGGACCCCCCAAAGCACACAGACACCCCAAATGTCCACTCAGCCTGTTTGCAAACTCCTCAGTTACTCTCTCATCCTTGAGCTTGTCAACATCCAGCCTAGGCTGGGATGGTACCATTCTCCAGGATTTAAGGTGCAGCTTTAGAGTTGCTACAACAAGCCGGTGGTCAGTATTGAGGAACTGAGCACTGCGGTAGACCCTGCAGTTCTGGATCATCCTCCAGCCAGATCAACGAGGACATGGTCAATCTCCTTTGCCACACCGCCAGCGTTGGAATACCAAGTCCAGCGATGAGCTTGTATGCACTGAAACCATGAACCAGCCACCCTAAGTCCATGACTTCTTGCAAAGTCAAGGAACTTAGTGCTATTCTGGTTCATAGTTCCAGACTCATGGGGACCAACACATGTCTCATAACCATCCCTATCAGTTCCAGTCGATGCATTGAAATCCCCCAAGACTAGAAGTGTATCTCATCTGGGGCACTGATCAACCACAGACTCGAGCGTGGCGTAGAATGTGTCCTTCACAATGAGGTCACTCACCTCAGTCGGAGCATAGACAGAGACCAGGGAAATGACACCTAAGGAGCGACGAATCCTTAGTCTCATAATACGCTAGTTGACCGGTGTTACCTCAATTATCATTGGGGTCAGCTTATTGGACACAGCTACAGCAACTCTTGAGTATGGTAACCATCAGAGCGACCAGACCAATAGTAGGTGTAACCACCCACCATTATCTCGCCGCAATCCGGTCTCCGAACCTCAGAGAGAGCTGCAATACCGATGTCCAAACGCTTGAGCTCAGATGATAACAGAGACAGGTGATCATCCTCTCTTAGGGATAGGACATTCCAGGCACCCACCCGAAGGGACCGCCTCAGGTTAACCCAAGGAAACCGCCGTCTGGTGGACACCTCAGCACCACTCCGACACACTCTCCCGCAATCTGACCCAGGGAGGTTACCTCGTGGTTTCCCTCCTTTCATCAAAGATTGGGGGTCCCGAAGGCTTTGCCCCAATCCCGTCATCCGGTGAGCTGCCCTGCGAAGGGAAGCTGCACAGGAGGTACTCCCACGGAGTGGGTTTTCAGATTTTTTTGTGTTTTGCGGAATGAAGGGTTGTACGGTGGCCGGAGTGCAAATCCTGCCACCAACCTCCTAATAAAAAGTAACCCAACTGCAGGAGGACGTCCGCAGACACAGTTGGGCACTAGATATAGATGGCCATTGGCTCACAAGGAGCTCCTCCACCCTTTGACAGGTTTTGTTTTTAATCCTGCTTGGTGTCCATATCCAAACACCCTCCTCACCAGAAAACCTGGTGGGGGAGACGGTTTAGTCGCCGACAACCCGACCTTGGAACAGGTTTACATGGTACCTGTAGCAGGTCACAGATCTAACCTGACATGACAACATCGTAAATCTGGGAGTTGACATCGTAAATCTGCGATGTGGTTTGTAAGATCAAAATGAGACCATGGGCCCTTCCCTGGATCATCCATGCGGACAAGCTGAGCCCTATCATGGCGAGGAGGTGCTGCCCTGGGTTGCTCAAGCCGCGTGGGCGTTGGAGGCGGCGCCGGGAACCTCTGCCGGTGGGTATCTGACTGACATGGCAAGATAGGGATGGGAAAGACTTCAAGGGGGAATAGCTTAGCAATGTTAGAGTAAATGGGATGTGCTTAGTGTAAAGGGATCACGAGGCAAGCACAACTTCGATAGAGGGATTAGCGAAGCAGGCAAGCAACGCTGTTTCTCATGTGGGTAGGGAACCCCGTGGAGAGAATGGCATACGAAAGGGTGGGGAATGTGTTGGGGGGGGGGGGAGCCTGTGCGAATTATGGTGTGAAGATATGAATGGTATGGAAGGTAACATCTGGTGAGGGAGATTCTGGTTTAGCCCGAGAACTAGATTGCGGGGATTCCGCTGTTGCGAGATGTGGATCCCGTTTCATTGTTGGTGCCGAAAGAAGTAAAGGAACTCTTATTTTTGTGTAAAGGTTCATTGACAGTCTGGGGATGTGGCTCATTTGAAGTAGGTTTTAGAGAGAAGGGCATTCTGGTGCTGGGTGTGCACCAGCACAGATTTATGCAGTGTGGGCCCAAGTACCCAAGTGGATGACTGGCACCACATACCTTTGCGAAACTTTGAGAGGTGTGCAGTCTCTTATGAATTTGAAAGACAAGGACAAGACCTCATTCTGATGGGATGTGGTGCAAATGTTCAATAGCAAAGTGAGCCAGAGAGCCCCCCTCCCAATAATTCAGCACAAAGCATTATATGAAACAAAAAAATTGAAGGAATAATTACAGGCCCCTCCTAGGTCCAGGACTTGGGGTTGTTATCCCGCTACCCACCCACCCCCTCCCCCCCTCGGCACCCCTGCCTGCACCAAGTCCTCAAGACTGTGTGGGGTAAGTATTCTTTGAATACCATCATTTCCTTGATGCATGTCTTAGAATAAGCATGAGGTAATTAATCCTGATATTACACCGGGCGTCGTGGCGTGCGCCTGTAATCCGGCTACTCGGAGGCTTGGGTTGGAGGATCGCTTGAGGACGGGAGCTCTGCACTGGGCCGCGTTATGAGAGGGTGTTGGGCAGCCTGGAATCATGGCGAAACCCAATCCTAATCCTTATCAGAGGCGACCAGGGTTGCGTCAGGAAGGGCATCCGGCGTAAAACGTATGCAGATCATAACGGATGATCCGCTGTGGTGACCCCTAACGGGAGCAGCCGAAAGACGAACAACAATTAATCCTGATATTACATATGCATTGCTGATAGTGTCCTCTATAAGTATTGGAACAGTGAAGTCAAATTTGTTGTTATTGTTAGATACTCAAATTTGAATTTGAGATCAAAAGATGAATACGAGGCGAGAGTACAGAAGGTGAGCTTTTATTTATTGGTATTTCTATGCGTATATCTTACCAGTGAAGAACAATAGCATTTTTTTATGTTCAGTCTCCCATTTTTGGTAAGCATAAGGGTTGAAACAAATATGACTGACGGGTGTTTCTTATTGCTCAGGTGTTTCTTGTTGTATTGATTGTTCACACGTAAGAGCTGTGAATGTCTGTTCTTGGTTTTTGCCTTTGCTTTTACCTTCGGAATCTGCCTTTGGAGTCAGTCGGCATAAATCAACATGAAGACCGGAGAACTGTCTATGAATGAAAAGCAAGCAATTTGGAAGCTGAAACAACAGAATAATTTAGTTGGAACCAAAGCAGAAAAAAATGGGGCATAACAAATACAACAATTTGGAATCTCTTGAAAAACTAAAGAAACCACTCGTGTACTTCGCAATAGACAACAGCCAGATCGGCCAAGGAAAACAATTGCAGTTGATGACAGAAAAAGCATCAGAGCTGTGAGGAAAAACACTGAAACAACTGTCATTGACATTACCAACAACCTCCAGAGTGCAGGGGTGAAAGTACTGTATCACAATCTACTGTTCGCAGAATTACGAAGGCTGCACCGCAAGATGCAAACCTCTCCGCAAGATGCAAGCTCAAAAGATACACCAAAATAGAAAGGCCAGATTAGAATTTGCCAAGAAGTACAGAGGTGAGCCAGTAGAGTTCTGGAACAAAGTTTTATGGACAGATGAGACCAAGATAAACTTTTACCAAAGTGATGGAAATGTGAAAGTGTGGAGAAAGGAAGGAAATGTATATGATCCAAAGCATACTACCTCATCTGTGAAGCATGGTGGAGGTCGTGTCATGACTTGGGCTTGCGTGGCTGCCTCTGAAACTGGCTTACTCATATTTATTGATGATGTAACTGATGATGGTAGCAGCAGAATGAATTTAGAAGAGTACAGAAACATTTTGTTTACTTGTGTATAGGTCGGCCACAATGTCTTGTCACCCCTTGTAAAAATTGTGACAATGCATTTTATCGTATTAGCTGATGACACTGAAGGGTTCTACAAGTTATCCCCAATACCTTTACAGTATTCCATACCACATACCTTTACAGTATACGACACAAGCCTTAAGTAAGTGTTCAGTGGATCTGTTTGTGCTCCATCATTGTCATTACAGAGAATCATTTTGCAATGTATGTTCTGTGGGACATATTCTGGATCATAAGTGTTATTGTTCTGAAATTGTAAAAAATATACACTGATGAGCCAAAACATTATGACCACCTTCCTAATATGCTGTTGGTCCTCCGTGCGCCGCCAAAACAACGCCCACCTGCCGAGACATGGACTTTACAAGATCCCTGAAGGTGTCCTCTGGCACCAAAATATTAGCAGCATATCCTTTAAGTCCTGTTGCGAGATGGAGCCGCCGTGGATCGAACTTGTCGGTCCAACACATTGCACAGATGCTCAATCGGATTGAGATCTGGAGAATTTGGAGGCCAGAGCAACACCGTGAACACTTCATCATGTTCCTAAAACCACTCCAGAACAACGTATGCAATGTGGCAGGGCGCATTATCCTGCTGAAAGAGGCCACTGCCATCAGGGAATACCATTGCCATGAAGGGGTGTACCTGGTCTGCAACAATGTTTTGGGAAGTGACACGTGTCAAATTGACGTCCACATGAATAGCTGGACCTAGGGTTTCCCAGCAGAACATTGCTCAGAGCATCACACACCCTCCACCGGTTTGTCGTCTTCCCACAGTGCATCCTGGTGCCATCACTTCCCCAGGTAAACGGCGCACACGTACACGGTCATCCACGTGATCTAAAAGAAAACGGGACTTATCGGACCAGGCGACCTTCTTCCACTGCTCCAAGGTCCAGTTCCGACGCTCACGTGCCCATTGTAGGTGCTTTCGATGGTGGACAGTGGTCATCGTGGGCACTCTGACCAGTCTGCGGCTTCGCAGCCCCATACGCAGCAGGGTGCTATGCACTGTGGATTGTGACACATTCCTCCCGTGACCACCATTAAAATTTTCTGTGACCTGTGCCACAGTTGACCTGCCGGTTCGGACCAGACGGGATAGTCTTCGTTGCCCTCGCGCATCGATGAGCCTTGGGCGCCCAACACCCTGTCGCCGGTTTGTGGTTTATCCCTCCTCGGACCACTGTCGGTAGGTCCTCACCACTGCTGACTGGGAGCACCCCACAAGCCTTGCCATTTCAGAGATGCTCTGACCCAGTCGTCTGGCCATAACAATTTGGCCCTTGTCAAAGTCGCTCAGGTCTTTACTCCTGCCCATTTGTCCTGCATCCAACACATCAACTTCAAGAACTGACTGTTAACTTGCTGCCGAATATATCCCACCCCTTGACAGGTGCCATTGCAACAAGATAAGCAGTGTTATTCACTTCACCTGAAAGTGGTCATAATGTTTTGACTCATCAGTGTATATGCATATAAATACCAAGAAATAAAAGCTGACCTTCTTGTGTCCTCTTGCCTCATATTCATCTTTTGATCTCAAATCCAACTTTCTTGAGTATGAAGCAATAATAACAAATTTGACTTCACTCTTCCAATACTTATGGAGGGCACTGTAATGTCTTGACAGATGGTATTCACCCCTCCTAGTGTCTGTGTCTGAAAGCCACCAACCCTGTGAGCCTTTTTATTTAATGTTCTTCCCTATGGGACCTGTCCTTAAATGTCCTTTTTAGGGGCTGGATAGGTCATCAGCCTTCAGTTTAGGTGGAAAACAGCACCTCAGATGCTCAAGGCGAGGGAGAGGGACGCCCAAGGTGACAAGTGAGAGATGGGCGGTCCTCTGCCCATCAAACGGATATTTGAGCCAATTGTGATTGAGAGGGGATGGGTGTGGGATGTCACTGCATGAGATGGGGGCCAGTGGCCATAAAAGCATACACAGCAGGAGGGGGGGGGGAGTCAGCAGATGCCCGCTCTTGGGTTGTGTGTAGATAGGGGTTTACAAGCATCATTATAACACCAGATGTGTTATATGCCGCTGAGGTGTCCCTTTTGCAATATAGCAGCAAAAGCAAGTCACTTGCAAACAAAACACGCCCGAAGGTGTGTTCCTTTTCGATGAATAGCAAGGCATTTCGAGTTGGCCGGCAAAGCGTGCTGATTGCTTTGCTGATGACGGATCTGCAATCAATATATATCAACTAATTAGGTTTTGACATGTTGTTTGAAATGTCCAGAAGTGCAGTTTGGAACTATTTTGGGAAGTTTAAAGAAGATAGTCCAAAAGTTTCATGCTCACTTTGTTCAATAGACTTTGCTCATCACTGTAATATATCCAATATGCTTAACATTTGAAAACAAAACACCAGAGAGAGAGTACCTATTCGTGATGGTTGAGAATGCGGATTCAAAGAAACCAAAGTGTGCAACAGCAACAAGTTCACTTTTGCAATCAACGATTGAAAGCACTTTTGCCCCAATAACACCCCGGAACACTGCCTTCCCCTCCCCTCACACCACCTTCCCATCTCCTCCTGCCACCTTCCCCTCCCCTCCCCTCATGCTGCCTTCCAATCCCCTCCCCTCACACCACCTTCCCATCCCCTCTACTCACTCCATCTTCTCTTCCCTTCCCTTCCCCTCACTCTGACTTCCCTTCCCCTCCCCTCATGCCACCTTCCCTTCCCCACCTCTCCTCGCTCATCGCCCCCTCGCTTCCCCCTCCCCTTTCTCCTCCCCCCCCACCATTTTCCTGTTAGCGTTGCCATTTGC
This sequence comes from Eptatretus burgeri, assembly GCA_024346535.1. Lineage (NCBI taxonomy): Eukaryota > Metazoa > Chordata > Myxini > Myxiniformes > Myxinidae > Eptatretus > Eptatretus burgeri. Next base: position 168,118 of record BROF01002372.1, read on the forward strand.
CATTTCACTCACTCACTCTCTCACTGATATTAATGTTCGGTACCTTCCAGGTGTCGTAGAGAGCTGAAATTTCACGTGATGATGGACATGAAAGCCAATACACCAGCACAGAACTGTCAGAAAGCATCCACAAATGAAAATATCCAAAAATAAGTGCAGCCTTGTGCTCACTGCAGGTGAGAGACCCGGGACATCGGGGACAATGAGAGGTCATGCTGCGACTGCAGCTATTTATTTGACGTATGAAGCACAGTTCGTCATTGCTTACAATGTTTAAGCATACCCCACTAGTGTATGAAATATATTGTAACGGCCTGGGGTTCGAGGTTCACCTTCAGTGGAAGCACTCAAGTTTCTCCCGAACACCCAGTCCTGAGACCGCCAACCACAGAAAACTCTGCAGTCCAATGGGCTGTTGTTCTTACACAGCGGGAGCCGATTGACTTAGACTACCGGCCGAGCAGGGTTATGCTTCGATGTTTCCGTGATACCGTTCTATTGGCACAACAACCGAATAAGAGGCCACGTCCTTGGCGCCGCACCTGGTGATCTGTGAGTTGAACAGATAGGTGCAGCACCGGCTAACAGAGCAAATTGGGTGGGGTACAACTTCCCTTCTAACTATGCTTGTACACTGTCAGACTAATAAAGGAAAGCACAACCGAGACAGATTTGAAATAACAACCAATAATTAATTATTTATTTACACACACACACACAAGCAAGCAATCATTAAAAAGTGGGTATTTAGAGGTGAAAGGCAAAAAAAGCAGATTTTAACTGACACATAGTCTTTTACAATCTTATTTACAGCAAAGACATGGCCATTATTCAATCTGGCGAGAAGAAGGACTGAGAAGAAAAGAAAACATACAGAGTGTGGGGTCGATTCACAACCCAATGGGGCTGTGCTAATCAAAATATACTGGGGGGGAAAAAGGATGGAGTAGATGGGCAGTAGAGTGGAGAGGCAGTGCGATGGGATGCGCAGCCACGTCTCTGAGGTATCCAGACCCAGTGGACAAGTCCGCTCCAGCGTGCAAGATAAGCGATAGCGAACAGCTTGCTCTGTTTCTGCTGGGCCCCCCATGTTTTGCAGCTCCCCACAAATCTAACCACATTCTGGGATTTTTATACTGCCCTCCTGCACATGACAGGCTCCGTCCCTCTCTTCACATACCTCTGGCCACTCACCAGACAATCTTTTTGGTGTCTCTGTCCATCCACTGCCTCAGCTTCTTCCCCCTCTCTGGATCTGGCTTTCTCCCTATCTTGTCTCGTGCGAGCCTCTATCTCAGTGGTTTTCAAACTTTTTTTTAGTGGCGACCCAATTTCAGAACCTCTCAACATCGCGTGACCCAAAAGATTCAAAACCCAATTCATAATATATAACATTATATTTTATATGGCACAAGAACATTTACTGTTTACTTTATTCACCATAGTCATGTTTTCATAGACGAGTAAACGGACAATAGCCGACAGTATCCAAATAGTACAGTTGAATGTTTCAGAAGTTTAGTCCGAATGACATTTAGATATATCAGTGAGAAGTGTACTGCCAGAAGATATATCAATGAGTGCCAGTGTACTGGTCCCGGTGTATGCCCCGGTTAGAATAGGTGTACCATATCCCTGTGTGTCGTAAGAGGCGACCAGGGTTGGCGTCAGGAAGGGCATCCGGCCATAAAACATTGCCTCACAAAAAGCCAAACCCCTGCACAGCAGGGAAAAATGGCTGTAAAAACAAGTGAGAAGGATGAGCCTGTTTTTCAGAAACCAACTTCTCTATTCGTGGAGAAGTAGATGACAATGCCAGGATCATATCATGCTCCATTTCTCGTCGATTTCTGTACTTTGTTTTAATCACCACCATGGTGGAGAACGACTGCTCACAAAAGTATGATGAAGGATATGGCATGAGAACCTAATGGCGGGCCGTGACAGGGTCGGGTATGACGGCAGCATTTTGCACCAGAATGTCGACAACAAATTCGGCCGTGCAAGAGCCTGCGCTCCTGAATCCTGCTGGAGCTGTACAAGCTCTTCCTGTGCTGTATCATCTTCATCAGCAATCGAGTCCAGTGGAGCCGTGAAAGGGTCCCGCACCACAGAAAAGGACTGCACATCCAGCTCAGCGAAAAGGTGCTCGAACTGTTCAATGAGCGACCGAAGGTGACGTGCTGTCTCCTCAGAAAGACTGTCGAGCTCAGTATCATCGTACTGGCAGGTCGTTAGATGCTCCACCAGACGGGAGAAAAGTCTGAAGTGCTTAACAGCTGCTTTGTCTGCCAGTAATTTTAGAGTCGCCAGAAAGCCACTCATTTTGTCGTGAAAAATCATGAGGTTGGCGTCTTTGCCTTGGAGGGAGCGGTTGAGGACATTGAGACGTTCAAAGATGTCAACGAGATAGCACAGTTCTGACAGCCAAGAGACCGACTCAAGCAACGCTACCCATGCCATTTTCCCTTGTGTGCGTAGGAACTCCTTCAGTTCACCTTTGAGCTCGTAAACGCGCAGAAGAAGGTTTCCTCGAGATAACCATCTCACTTGAGTGAAGAAAAGTAAATTCTTATGGTCGGCGTCCATCTCCTGGCAGAATAACTTCAATAATTTAGTGTTGTGGGCGCTCGATTTGATGTGATTCACCATTTTTACGACTTCTGAGAGCACGCTCTGCAAGGTTTCTGGCAAAGTACGAGAGGCGAGCGCTTCTCGTTGAATCATGCATGGAGGTCTGAGGAGCCACTTCAAGCAATTTAGCCTTGAATTCAGAACGCATTCCTAACATTGCTGGCGCGCCATATGTTGTAGAACCGAGGAACTTTCTGAACTCCAAATCATGGTCACGATAAAACTGCTCTACTTTCCCAAAAATGTCCTCGTCTTTGGTGGTGGCCTCCAATGGTTTGATGAGCAGAGGCTCATCGCCAAAGTTATCAGCCTTGATGAAGCGGACCCAGACGATGAGTTGCGCGTACGATGCGATATCAGTGGACTCGTCCAACTGTATGGCGTGCCTCGCGATTCCTTGATCTTCTGTACGACCTGAGCCGTTACATCCAGACTCATATATTCAATTCTGCATTGGATGGTGTTGTGTCAGAGGGGTATAACTGCCAGTTTCTTCGCCGCTTCCTCCCCAACCATCAGAGATACCATGTCCTTTGCACATGGCAGCACGAGTTCTTCCGCAATGGAGTGAGGCTTTTTAGTCTTGGCAACATGGAGCGACACTCGATACGAGGCCTCTAATGCCCGAGAATTGGTCTGATGGCATGTACCCTCTCTGTGAAGACGCGTATTCTTGAGTGCAAGAAGTTTCCTCTCAAAGAACGCTCTCTCCTTATCCTGACAAGGCGCATGTTTTGTAGTCAAATGCCTCTGCAACTTATTTTGTTTCATAGACTCTGTAGAAAGCACTTCAAAACAAATCACACACTGAGGCCTCTGTGCCCCACTTTTATCCACCACGTAGTAAAATCCAAGGTCCAGAAATTTATCCTGGTAAGAACGTTCTCGAGATTTGCTGGTGGCCGGTGCTGCCATCACAAATAAAGTCTCGAGTCGTACGTGGTGACGTGAATAGACGTTAATGATAGAGTCAGAGTCTGAGTCTGAGATGCCGTGGATCAAACCACTAATTTCCCGCCAAAATGAACCGCCCTTCAGGCCTAAGTCACATTTGCCACGGCGACCATGGGGTCTCCAAAATCTACGGCCACTAGCAATTATATGGCGGCCGCAGTATTTCCACGGTCACACAATGTAGCAGTCACATATGTTTTTATTTTTGGGGTAGCTGCACGGCGTATTTATAAATTGTGGAGACTGAAAACGGGGTGGTGCCGTACGGTCTTTGATTTGATGTCGCACGGTGACCTTAGGGCATCCCTGCGGCTGCCATAGAATTTTCAAGGTGGCCTCAAGGTGACCGCAGGGGGGCCCAAAGGCGAACGTGCAGCCAGACGGACGGTAACGAGTGGGTATATATACCAGTTCTTTTTTTACTGAAATAAAAATATAACAGTTCGGAATATACCAGTACGTGGTGCCCCCAGAATCTGAATTGAATTCATTCCAGGAGGCTGTTCGGATTGCAAAAAGTTCGATTCCCAATAGGAAATAATGGAGTGAATTAATCCGTTCCTGGACCCCAAGAAAACCCACTTTCAAGACACTTCCAACTGAAATTCCCCATGTTGAAGGTAAAATAAGATGAGTAAATGACCTTCGGTGGCGGTGTATTGTATGTAAACTGGTACAATCACCAATCCAAAGGTCCAAACAGGCTCGAGCTCCGGCATGGGTTCCGATCGCTCGCGCACTCTGCCCCCAGGGCAGCTCATCAAACACGATGCCCCCAGAACCACAATCACTTTCATCAAACGCATCGAGCTGAGGTAATCATGGATATTCCAAATTACAACCGGTTTTTTCTGTGAAATTAAATCCTTGCCCGACAGTCCGTCACACCACGTGATCGGATTGCTTTTTTGTTATTAATTAAAACACAAGATGAGTAAAAAAAACACCAAATCAAGGTGAAAACACGAGGTAAAGTAGCGATCGACACACAAGAGATGCTTTCACGAGGACTTCCACCGACGAACTGGATGAACAAAGCACGAAGATGCGGCTCGAACAGGTGGGGGAGACATGTGAACAAACATGAACGCTTCGTTGTGTTCGGGTTTTTAAAATGTTTTCGGTTTTTATTTTTCATTGATAAGAGCCTAAGGCAGCCACACGAATAACGCAAGCCCACCGTACGCCCTACGTACGGTCGACGTGGAGCACAACTACGTCACAATTACGGCATGTCGAATTGCTACGGCCAACATAGAAATGAAAAAAAAGTTATAACTCCGCGTTATAATTTCACGGCGACCCCTACGGCCTGTAAAAGATAGCCAAACGGCGTAGGGCCACCCTGAGGCCACCGCAGAAACTCTGCGGCCGCCGCACGTTTCTGTCAATTCAGAGGGCGTACGGCCGCCGTATCCTCGCCGTAGAGCAAATGTGACTTAGGCCTCAGCGAGCCCGCGCATCGGCTGGATCCCATTCCAAGCGTCATGTTGCGCCGGTTCCCATACTTTGAACGAACCGTTTATATTACATCCCGTAAAAGCGAACACCGATCGAAAACAGACAATTTTTTTTCGCTGCAAGCGGACGCCGGCGACCCCACGAAATTTTCTCGGCGACCCCACTTGGGGTCGCGCCCTCGGGTTTGAAAAACCAGGCTCTATCTCATTGGTGTGCATCCGATGTGGATGTATCCATGACTCAGCTTGCGGAAAATGCCACTGTTTCTGAGGGAAATTTTCACCACAGCCCCCACTGCACCATTGGTGCGCAAAAGACACCACGGACACCCTCCAGCCCCTCACTGCTCGCAAAACGTCTTCTGTACTGTACGCCACTGTATCAAGCATGCAGGATGTGCTGCATCCCACCATGTACGGGAAAAGCGTTGCACTTTGTGCTACGAACAATAATGTGAGAAGTGTCAAAGTCCAATTCAGTGAAAGTAATCCGATTGGCCCGAAAGATTAATGACCACAGATGGACCGAATGTGCCCAATTAAACAATGCGTGGGTGGAGTGGCATCGGAGAGGGATGCAGACAGACGGAGGGATGACCGACCAGCTGCGAGGTTGAAGGCAAGACCGATAGGGTCAAGGAGGGATTGTCAAAATGAGGTTTGGTGAAGGGGATTATAGGTGGATTGAGAAAGGCAAAGGTGGAATTGTTGGAACAGACCGATGAGGGATGAATGCAGCAGAGGGTTTGGAAAGGACCAGTGGGTTGAAGGAGGAAAGAGTGAAATTAGCAGAGGGATTTGGAACGAACCCATGGGGTGAAGTAGGAAAGATTGAAAGGAGCGTGGAGGGGAGTAATGGACTGTTGGGTTAAAGGAGGAATTGTTGAAAGGAGCAGAGGGGGATAACAGGAAGACATCAAAGGAAATACAAACTAACCAACACATGCCCCCCTGAACAACCCCTTGACAACTAACCAAGGACTGTTGACACATAGACGAATGAAATAACTAATGAAATAATCTGATTTTTGAATTATATGCTGGTACTGAGAGTGCTGTGAGATGTGGTGATACAATCTCTGACTTATTTCCAGTTGTGGCTGGAGTTCATCAGGGGTGTGTACTGGCCCCCACACTTTTCAGCACTTGTATGGACTGGATTCTGGGGAGAATGTCGGAGAGATCAAGCTGCGGTGCATCGTTTGGGAATGTTATGATCTCTGACCTTGATCAGAAAGATCAAGCTGCGGTGCATCGTTTGGGAATGTTATGATCTCTGACCTTGATTTCGCAGATGATGCAGTCATCTTTGCAGAGACTCTGGATATCCTTTTGGGGGCCCACAAGGTGCCGAATGAGAACTTGGAGCCACTGGGATTACAGATTTCCTGGATCAAAACTAAGATCCAGGCTTGCAATGACATCTTGGATGCTGCTATCTTGTCGGTACCTGTTTGTGGTGAGGATGTTGAGGTCAGGGAGAGATTCACTTACCTTGGCAGTGATATTCATGTCTCCGCTGGCTGTGAGCCAGAGGTCAATAGACGTCTGGATCAGGCCTGGGTATTCATGGATTCAGTGGATCATGGGGTGTGCCACTGTCGTTACCTGTGCAGGAGGACAAAAGTCCAAGTCTTTAGGTTCTTGGTGTTTCCGGTCTTCCTCTACGGATTTGACTCGGACTCTAACCAGAGATCTGATATGGAGACTTAATTTCTTTGGTACAAGGTCTCTTCGGAGAATCCTTGGCTATTGCTGGTTGGACGTTGTGTCCAATGAGCAGTTGCTGAGAGAGGCTCAAATGAGATTTGTTACCTGCATAGTCCGTGAGCATCAGCTGCGGCTGTATGGACATGTGGCTCGTTTTCCTGACGCTGATCCTCTGACCAGATTCTCTCAGTTAGGGAGCCTCGTGAGTGGAGGAGGTCAATGGGCTGACCACGTGCCTTGTGGTGGCATCTTGAGGAGATGGGGATGGGTCAGGCATCTGCCTGGGGGATGGCCAGACGGAGGCCCCAAGAGTACCGGCGGAAAGTGGACACAGCAATGCGCTGCTCCGGCACATGCTCCCATACCTGACCTGACCTGATGCGGCGTGATGGGACACAGCCGCATCCCCGAGGCATGCAGACCAAGCAGGCAAACCCTCTTCAGCACGCAAGATATCCGACGGTAAGATATGTGAATCGCTCTCCTCTGCCTCAGCTTCTTCCTCCTCAGGATGTTGCTTTTTCTCCCATCTCTGACCCTTCTGCTCCTCACAGGACAAGTGTTTAGGACAAGGACAAGTTTTGACCTCTTTTCTGCCTGCAGGACATCGCTTTCTCTCGTATTTCCCCTTGCACTCCTGTTTTCTTCCTCCTCACATAGCTTTCTCCCATCTCTGCTCCTGCGAGCCTCCTTCTCATTGGTTTGCATCTGATGGGGGCAGGTCCATGACGCAAGTTGTAGAAAATGAGGGAACTTTCAACGCAGTCTGTTAATGGGGGAACTTTCAATGCAGTCTGTTAATGAGGGAACTTTCAACGCAATCTGTTAATGGGGGAACTTTCAACGCAGTCTGTTAATGAGGGAACTTTCAACGCAGTCTGTTAATGAGGGAACTTTCAAGGCAGTCTGTTAATGGGGAAACTTTCAAGGCAGTCTGTTAATGAGGGAACTTTCAATGCAATCTGTTTAATGAGGGAACTTTTAACGCAGTCTGTTAATGGGGGAACTTTCAATGCAGTCTGTTAATGAGGGAACTTTCAACGCAGGTCTGTTAATGGGGGAACTTTCAACGCAGTCTGTTAATGAGGGAACTTTCAACGCAGTCTGTTAATGAGGGAACTTTCAAGGCAGTCTGTTAATGGGGGAACTTTCAAGGCAGTCTGTTAATGAGGGAACTTTCAATGCAATCTGTTAATGAGGGAACTTTCAACGCAGTCTGTTAATGGGGGAACTTTCAATGCAGTCTGTTAATGAGGGAACTTTCAAGGCAGTCTGTTAATGGGGGAACTTTCAAGGCAGTCTGTTAATGAGGGAACTTTCAATGCAATCTGTTAATGAGGAAACTTTCAAGACAGTCCCTGCCACGCCCTTGGTGTGAAAAACACCGCAGGCGCCCTCCAGCCACTCCCTCTCATGCAAACCTTCTCTGTACAGTCTCCACTGTAACCTGCCTGTGAGATGTGTCACACCCCACCATGCACGGGAAAAGCGCCGCACCTCATGACATGAACATGCATGTGAGAATGGACACAGTCCCATGTGGTGAAGGTAATCCGATTGGCCCGAAAGATTAATGAACACAGATGGACCAAATGTGCCCAATTAAACAATGCGTGAATGGAGTGAAAATGGAGAGGGAGCGGGGAGGAGGTGGGGGGGGACAGACCGATGGGGTAAAGGAGGGATTGTTGAAAGGAGAAGGGGGGGAGGGGAATGGACTGATGGAGTAGAGGAGGAAAGGTGGAATGCAGCAGGCGGAGGGGGCAGGGACCAATGGGGGGTTGAAAGTCGCAGAGGGTTTGGAACAGACTGATGTGGTGAAGGAGAGACTGAAATAAGCAAAAAGGGGGAGGAGGTGGAAGGGAGACATCACACCAGGGAAATACAAACTAACCCCAACGCATGCCACCTGAAACCCTTCAACAAGGGGCCAAGGTCTATCTACACATAGACGAATAAAATAACTAATTATTGGGTCTCCTTTGTGTCCACGTATGCTCTCCCTTCTGGGGTAAGTTTCCAAAACCGTACATATATATAATTATAATGTATATAATTTGATCACGTGACATTTTACATCACAAATACTCTGTAGTGTTGTCCAGCAACGTCAAATATGATTACATTATGTCCGAAAAATAATTTTCAGGTGTGCAGTGTGTCCCAGAAAACATATCACTTTGAGAAAAATTATAATTTTGTTGCATTTTGTCGGACAAAGCATTGCAGAATGATCCGGCAAGGTCAAATATGGTTTGCTTATATCCCATTTTTTTTTTCAAGAGTACAGTGTGTTCCAGAAAAAAAAAGTCACTTTGTGGAGATATCACCACTTTAAATTGCTCACCTAATGTGGGCTGATGCTAATACAGCATATATATATATATATATGTGTGTGTGTGTGTACGTACATATATGTATAGACGAGAGTCGGTGCTGCCTCAGCTGCTTTTTGGCAAGCGTAAGACTGAGTGATTTGCCATTGCCTTCTTAGAGCACAAATTTGGCTCGGGTGCCGGCGATAACTTGCCTACTCTTCGCGAAGGACACCGTGGGATATTTTACGTCCACCAGCTAATGCCAGCAGATGGGACTACCAGTTTAACATCTGTCCCCAGGGACGGCACAGACATTGCTGAATCACTCTGCCTGTGAAACACTAGGATGACAGTTTATAGCCGGGCCAAGATGAGGACACATGTGAGACAGCTTAGAGGCGAGTGTGCATACCTCGAGGCCATCTTGCAAGCAAATATATGTATACATACATGCGCGCACACACACACACACACACACACACACACACACACACACACACACACACACACACACACACACGCACACGCACACGCACACACACTCTGTCTGGCAAGCCGTTCTTACGCATAACATAACACACCAAAGTGGCTTCCCTCGATACTGCCGGACTTTACCGTTACCGTGGTTACATATGCCTCTGTCGCCATGGTTACTAAAGCAGCACTTTGGCTGATGCTTTTGGGCTTAAAAGCTGCCTTAGTGCGTTTTTCTCCTCTTCATTGCACTTGTCCAGCTTCTGTGCACTAAGGGCATCCATACTGGCATCCTGCGAGGAATTGGTATTTGGACAGACTCCACACATTGCCGTCCAATGAGTGGTTTCATTTTCATTGTGCATTGTTGATTCAAATAAATCAAAAAAGAAAGCCTGCTCAATCTGAAAATGCGGTCATGCATCTCCACGGATCAGAACCTGACTATCACACTGGACAATTTATAACGTTCTTCTGAGTTTATTGCTGAACAGTAAGCAGTATCATATTTGTGCTCTGCAGGCAGGGGGTTCCACCAAGGAGTACGACGGCGGTGCCTACATACTTGAACGTGGTGCAGTTTAACCTCCACAACGGTTAGCCTGCAATGGATACGCAACATGAGCCCTGCTTGTGTATCTAAGGCTATTGCATGTGATAGTACGCTGCGGCTGTACAGGTATGGCCATTTCAAGTCATGTTTCTGGCTAGACTTGACTGAATTCAACGTTATCCGGAGGTTTTGTTCACTCCACTGTCCCATCTGCTAGCATTTCCTCAAGAACGTTAAAGATCATGGAGCACCTTTTGAAAAGAGCAAGCCATTGCATGTCTGTACTGTGGACGGTTTCAAAGTTACTGCCCCCAATCTATAAGGGGACTCGCATTGGTGGTTATGGCCACGCTTTTAACGATTAATTATGCAACCAGTAGCCAGTTGCTGCATCTTCTTGTTTTGAGCAAGGGGGTGCAGCATTCTGGGGAATACTGTATGCTATGATATTTAAGTGTGGAATGTATATGAGAGCTGCTGAACATGGACGCTTGACCCCTGAACAGGGCCTGAAGATCTGTTTGCTCAACCAGGGCACAACCCTGCAGTTCTTCGTTTTTCAAAAAAATTCACACCCCAAGGGAATGGGTCAAGCCCAAAACCAAGAGGGGCTCCTTGGGTGAAAAGGCAACAAAAAGAATATTTGGAAAATGTAATGGTTAAATGTGATCGAGACAATCGATTAATGATTTGAATGGTTACAAGTTGTTTGGAAGTCTGGAATACACTGCTGAAACTAGTTGATAGAAGTCTGCAACACACTGGGAAACTGTTCCAAAGAGTGGCAGTGTGGAGAAGAAGGAGGCTAACGCAGAAAGGTTGATGGTTGTTATGAAGAGAGTGAAGAGGAGGAGGGACAGAAATGGACTTCGATGCACTGATTGTCGTAGAAGCGGGAGAAGAGACACGGGGAAGAGATTGCTCGACAGTTGGCCAAAAGTTGGAAATGGCGAGACAAAGTAGGATCATTAATCAGTCAGACAGCCTTGGCTTGGAAGCAATCCAGAATACCGATGACTGACGGGGGAGTGCTGCCCCAGACTTGGTAGCAGTATTGCATCACCGGTCTGACTTGGGATCTGAAGAGGGTGAGAAGCTGATGGGATTTGAAATATTTGTGAGCTCTGAAGAGGAAACCAAGTGTTTATTGGAGCCAGATTTGGTGATGTTGAGGATGTGAGGCTGCCAAGAGAGAATTATAGAAAATGTGACACCGATAATTTTGATAGAGGAGGACTGCTGTAATTCAGAACTGGACACAAGAAGAGGAGGGCTGGGCTCTGTTGATCTTTCTGGATGAAGTAGAGTTTGAGTCTTGGGCTGATTGAAGAAGTCAACGTTGTAGGAGCCCTATTGAAGCATGAAATTGGGGACTAGGACGAGGTGTATGGGAATGATAACTGGTGGAGGGTGGAGTCATCGGCAAAGGAATGGTCAGGGTTGTTACCCTGTGCATGAGAAGCGAAAAGCGGGGTTAAGCAATTGGTTCACTTTATTTGTCTGAATGTCTACAAACTTCAGTTTATGATCGAGGAACAACTTGATTTGTAGTGGAATGTTTTATTTTGAACCCGAATCGGAACATGAATCCGAAAACAAACTTGTAGTTCAGCAGTACTTTGGCTCTGAATTTGTTCCGACCACAAAATCATTCCAAACAGGAAACTTACTGTTTTTAAGGACGTCATAAAGGACACAAACATCAGGCATGAAGAACTGATGTAATGTGTTAGATAAGGTGGTGTAAAAGACGCTGCAGCAATGACGGTAAACTTCTGGGGAAAAAAATTTTCACTCATTATTTTATTTCAATTGAGTTACATATACTTGAACGCCGTGGAACACAAACCCCATGTTCTTGTTTCTCATGACTGTGTGGGGTACCGAATTCGGTGAACTCTAGCTTGTAGCTGTGATGAGGTCATTTATGAAAAGAAAAAGAGGGAGGATGAACCTTGAGGGACATGAAATTAATGTGGTAGCGGTCAGAGAAGGGGGCACCGTCAATCGGAATCGATTGCCCAGCGAGGAAGATGGAAAACCAGAAGATGAGCTGAGGCTGAATATTGGTCCACGAGTCAGTAAGTGACCACTATATTCGTTATGGGTGTGTGTCTGTCTGTCTGTCTGTCCTGAGCATAGCTCCGTGGGTTTTGATCCGATCTTGATAAAATTAGGGTGCGATGTTTATATCATGATCTAGTTGTGTTTTCTGGAGAATGGGTGTGCTGCGCTCATTTTGGGTGGAGCCACACCCAAAAAACAGGTGTTTTTAGGGGGTATCCGGTTTCAAGTTACATCTTCGCTGAGGGGGTTTGTCGAATCTGGCAGGGGTTTCGGTATTTGGTTAGCCCAATGGCACCTGCATAGCCCCACGGAGCTCGATTTTTCATTTTCATCCCAAGGTCAAGGTCACAACGTCACGAACTTAGAAAATGTCAAAAAAAATCAATAAATTGGACATCGAGCTCCTAGGGTTTTCAACTGTTTCGAATGAAAGTTGGTATGCAAGTAGTGCTCTTCGAGTTCTACAACTTTCATCATTTATATTTTTCCCGATTCCCGCCAGTTTGCCCGTGGCGTCCCCTCGAAGGTCAAAAAATAAAAAAAAGGCGAACCGTGTACATTGCTCGTGAACCATCGCCGTCTCCAGACTTGTCATATATTGCGAGCTTTGCGAGAAGCCTTTTGTGCCAAACTCTGTCAAAGTCTTTGCTGATTAGTGGGGCAACTTGGCTAAATATAGCATAACAATTGTGCATTTTGTATGGAAGGCGCCAAATTTGGCACACCAGTAGCCTATCATATTATGAACAGATTTGGATATTGGGCCATCTCAAAATTTTTGATGGCAGTGGAAAATGGCTGCCACAGCCATCAGCGGCTGAATTTGAGATGGCCCAATATCCAAATCTGTTCATAATATGTTCGGCTACTAGTGTGCCAAATTTGGTGCTTTCCTCACAAAATGCACAATTGTTATGCTAAGTTGCCCCACTAGACATCCAGCACAACAATTCGACTTTCTCCAAAGTGGCCAAAAAGTTGATGACCATTCGTTGGCAACGTCGACCAGGAGGTCACCAGTGGACCTGGCTTTGTGGAAGCCATATTTGTGTTTATTGAGGAAAGCGAAGAATTTTAGACGGGTTAAAAGTAGATTTCTGATCAGAGACTCCATGATTTTGGAGATATTGGAGGTCGAGCCAATAAATGACTTTCAAAATGACGTATGAATTGGGCCTTACTCATGGAAATATAATAAATATGAGAACTATTCGAGGATGAGATGGAGAGGTGTTGATTTCCAATAATTTACTGTTAATACAGTGTGTGTGTGTGTGTGTGTGTGTGTGTGTGTGTGTGTGTGTGTGTGTGTGTGTGTGTGTGTGTGTGTGTGTGTGTGTGGGTGTGGTGTGCATGTTTGAAAACACACACACTTCAACTTTTAACAATAGATCGAAAATGTAGTACAATCTATTTTGTGGCCTGGGACCAAACTAACAATATAATTATAATAGCTCTCATAGCTCCAAGAGCTTCCACATCCCTCCCAGGATGATTAATAGTAAATCTCATCATTTTAAACTTTACTTTCATGTCAGCTTAACGACTAAGGTGGCTAGCTTAAGATCTTTGAGTTTGAGGCCCTGCTGACTGGTGAATTAACACAAGGTGGGGTTGATTCAGCTTGTCATCCTTCCGACGTTAGCATAATGAGTACCAGAGTACTGGTAATGGAGGGCATTGCATCAGCGGCACTGCGGTGCCCCTAGAAATGACGCAACCAGAAGCCACAGGCTGCACACGATGGCTATTTTAAACTTGCTCTGTACATTCACAAGCCCCAGGTATGTCCTTCCCATGAGTGTTCATCAATCCAGATAAACGGTCCATTCACTGGTAGTGATCTGTCGGGGAGTTTGTACAGCAGACACCCGTCCACTCGGGCCTGGTCCACATAGCGAGTCGGGAGTTTGCAGAACGAGCAGCTTCCCATTCAGTGAGCTGAGAAAGTTCTCCAAGTCTTTCGTTGTGCGAAGACGCAGGCCTTTCTCACAGGTACTTTCCCAAGTATTTTCAGGTGGTTTCATAAGCTTTGTGAGCCATTTTATGTTACAATACTTATCTCTGACACAAGATGTATCTAATGATCTCCTGAATGCCGACGTTTTCTGGGGTCTCTTTGCATGCACGCCCAGTTTTCTGGGCCTCAATACATCAGTATTTGATGGCAATTTGAAAGATCAGACAGGTCACCCTTCTTCAGAACATGGCACACAATGCTCACAGGAGGTTGGGTAAATACCGGTACAGTAGGAGAGGTTGAAAAGCTTGGAGAAAATCGGAGCAAGTGCTGGAGTGGAGCTTAAGGCCCAGTCACACCTTGACCTTTTAGCCAGCAATGGCAACGTATTAAGATGTATATAAAACGCTGGCTTACGTTGAACTTTTGATGTTTTTTTTTAAAGATTCGGACGTATTCATAACGACTTGGTCTTATGCATAACATATTAGTAACGGACACAGAACGTTTCGTTGTCTTATAGATAACTTATACCAACGAATGCTGAACCTGTTGGCGGCCTTCACAACCTATGCCCAACGATAGTCTAACTTATGCATAGCGCGCTGCACGTATCGCCGACGAACTCGTGGCGTAGCCTATTAAAAGGCTGCCGCACAACGATTCAAATCATAACCGCCGCAGAAATGGAAGTGTCAACATCGCAGTCACACCTTGGCGATCTTGCCAGCGTATGCCGACCTCTGAAAAATGCGTCTAAAACGCTGGCGCACGTCAAATACGGTATGGGTAAGTTTGGTATGCGTGAAGAGAACGCTAAAGTACGCTATCATACGTCGTATTAAATGGAGTACGTCTTGTAATTTTGAACATGTTGAAAATTTTACGACGTACTTGCCGTATGACACACGCTCCGCATGCGATGGGAATAAGTTGTACGCACGATATGTGATCGTTGATACACATTGACACACGTTACTTGTAAGGTGCTCATAAGTCGAAACACGTCAAGGTAATGGTTAGCGTCAGTGTTCCAGGCTCCCGGTTTTTTTTTTCTTCGGTATGACGGTGTTCAGTGTACAGTGCGGTTATGATTTAAATCGTTGAGCAGCAGCCAATTAATTATATTATATTATAATCGCACTAGAAATCGAAATGTCAAAATTACCATCATACCGAAGGAAGAAAAAAAAAAAAAAACCAAGGAGTCTGGAACACTGACGCTAACCATTACCTTGATGTGTTTCAACTTATGAGCACCTTACAAGTAACGTGCGTCAATGTGTGTCACCGATCGCGTAACGTGAGTACAACACGTAACTCATAGGTTAGAAATAAGTTTCGGGTACGCTAAACATTAACTCGACGTGTTTCGACTTATGAGTAACTCACAAGTAACGTGTGTCGACGTGTGTCAACGATCGCGTGACGTGCCTACAACTGATGGCCAGCGTTATGCGGAACGTGTGAGTCATACGCTGGCATAAGTCTTAAAATTTCAAGCATGGAAAATTTGAGGACAACCGAAAAGTACAACGTTTAAAGCCAGCGTACAACAACGTACGGCAGTGTTTTTTCAGCGTGCTCTCAATGTTATCAAAACTTACCCATAACGTATTCAACGTGTACCAGCGTTTTAGCCAAATTTTCCAAAAATCGGTATAAGCTGGCTAAAACGTCAAGGTGTGACTGGGCCTTTAGGAGGACAATAGCAGGAATGCCATCCAGACTATCGGCTTTGTTGGTGACGAGGTAGAGTAGAGTGTGGTGAACTTTGGACGTGGAACATTTGATGACAGGTATAAATGAGGGAATTGGATTTAGGACTTGGGTGAAGCAGGAGTTCCATTGGAGTTTGGCTTTGGAGGCCGACACCGTCGCACCACGCACGCCAAGCCCTTCAAAACTCGAAGAGTGAACTTCTGGTTGACCCCACTTCGCCGTGCACAGAAACCTTTCCAACAAACTGATTAACTTTTGCTATTGAGAAAAGCAGAGGCCTAAATCGCTCTCGTTTCCTTTTTCTGCGTTGTCCATGAGTTTGTGCAGTTCAGTTTAAAGATTTGAGTCTTTCTTCAATTGTTTTGTACATGATGTCTAAAGCATGGCCTTGTTGGTGTTGTCTTGTGGTACTTTCATTGGTTTCATTAAAAAAAAAAACTTTTATTCTTTGCAAATATCAATTTTATTGCCGGAAGAATAATTGTCCCTGCACACCTTGAATTTAAATTGTTGAAAAAGTTCAACTTCATCTTTTACATAACTGGACCTCCTTGGTACAACCTGTTGCTGTCCCAATCTGAACCTCTATCGAGCTCATGATGCAAGGAACCTAAGGTTCAAATCCCGTATGTGTGTCGATTGTCTTTTGTCCTTGTAATATTCATGTGGAAGCTCGGAACACGAGCTATCAAGGAACAACGTCAACCGTACTGTCCCGACGCGCATTGCGTGATGACGGTCAACTGGTGTCACATTTCGGACGTTTTTTGGTTTTTTTTTTTGTGGCAAAAGTGTGAAAACCTTAAAATTGACGATTTTGGGACAGATGGTGATTATGATGTCAAAACGCAGCCATTTTGAATTCCACCTTTACCTGCAGAACGTTGTGCTCCTCTATATCCAAGATGTTGTGCTTGGGTCACACCAACATATGAGAGCTTGTATCGTCCGATGCCACCCCTGCAGGGAATCATTGGGTCATATGTTCGTCTGGAACGACTCGCTGTATATTCAAAAAAAAAAAAAAATCAAGAGCCAGGTCGCCGTGGGAGAGCGAACGAGCGGCCCTTCATCAGGGACTTTGGAAGTGTGACCTCCAAGTTCGCACAGCTGTTGCCCTTTACCGGTCTCTCACCCCCCCCCCCCCACTCTCACTGCACTGCAGCCCCTGCCTGCCCCCGCTGCACTAAATGCATAGATCTCCACCGTTGGCAAACTCTTCCCCCCGGGCACCGCCTCCTCCCTCAGCAACACCTCCCCGCCAGACTCCACCCTCCACGAGGCACCACCTCCTTTCACGACCCGTCCCTTGTTCATACCTCGAGTCTCCACGCCCCCACTTACCCAAGCTCCATTGATTTAGACCTTTCCAACTGGCGCCCTTGAACCAGAAAGCAGCTGCTTCGAGCCCAGAATTCGTGCTGGGAAGGGATGTGGACCTGGGGTGGGAGATTGGCATAGGGTGGGGAAATAAGTGCTGTGCAGGGAGGGGTGTGGGGGGATTATGGACCTCGATGTAATATGTGAATATGGGTTTTACCATGATGAGTGAAGATCCGTGTGGACCATGCACATGATGATGATGATGATGATGATGATTGATGATGATGTGCTAAAGGGTTCAAGTTAGGAGTTCATTTGCGATAATCATTGAAATGGAGGTTGCGGTGGAAGCGGTTGCCCGTGAGGTCAGTTGTCATTGAGATGGTATCCGTAGACCATGTAAGTGGCAGGATTGACCGAATGGGTACAATGTAGGTTGAGCAGGTGAGCTTGACGGTCTGATTGAGAATTTATTTTACTTTGATGATTGATTGCGGTGAGGATGATTTAAACAATTGAAGAGGTGATGATGGTGATGATGTTGAGGGTAATACGGTCGTTGTGAACGGTTCGAGGTCGATCCGTGAGAGTGGTTTTTGAATTTTATGGGTTGAATCGGTCCTCATATCGGTTGTGATGGAACTTTTGGCAAGTGGTCATTTGGGGGAGGGAGTGATGCGGTGTGTTCGGGTTGGTGGTTAATCGGAGGGTCAAGTGACATCATACAAACGTTCAAGGTGGTGGTGGTGGTTATTGGCTCCAAGGTTGATGAGGAGAGCATGTTGCCGGGTGTAGAAGTTGGAGCGGGTGGTGATAGCAAGAGGAACGTGGAGGGGAAATCTAGGCAGAGGTTCAGGGAGGATGCATAGTGGGTGAAGCGGGAGGAGGTTGATGGTCGTGATGATGATGGTGGGG